>OY986966.1:11469617-11644981 GCA_963920575.1 Narthecium ossifragum
TGTTGTGGGTCCAAGTGTAAGTTGGTCTCTCCTTATCCTATAAAAGGAGTATTAGGGTTTGTAACAATGGAACTTTGATTAGTAAAAATTCGGTGGTTTTCTCCTTCTTTGAGAATTCTGGTTGTCTCTCCCATAGAGAGATCGGTTGTCTCTCCCGACGAAAGGCTTTCACGTTTACCCTACGCCAGAAGGAGACTGGGGAGGAGATGGTACAACTATAGGATCCGGACACTCTAGGCGATCAGACTCTTTAGAGGCGGTGCAGATTCTGGATGGGGCTAGACTTTGGCATCGGGAGGTTGAAAGTTTAGCTAAGGAGTTATGGAGCTCTCGTTCTTGTTTGACTTGGTCCTATTCGGAGGGGCTGCGTGCCCTCGATGATATTATGCGGTAGTCTGTAACATGTTGTACCGTTAGCCTTCGGGCTCATCTCATAAAAAAAATTTAAAAAATGTTCCCAAGTTGGTCTTCAACGATCTCGAGTTTCTTGCCAGAAATTTTCTATGGAATGGTAAAATGCTTGGGGTGAGTGGTTGGGGAGCGGGTTTGTTCACCGATTGAGGATGGAGGCCTTGGTCTGAGGCGGTTTGACTTATGGATGGAGTCTCTGTGATTGAAGCACGCAACAAGCCTCTGTACCCAGCCAGACTCGATTTAGGCTAAGCTGTCACGATCTAAGTACAAATGGGAGATGAACCTTCCAAATGGAAGCACTCCTAACCGGGGTTGCTCTCACTGGCGACGGATCTGCAAGGTTGCCCAAAAGCTTCATGAAGGGCTGCGATGGGTCTCAGCTGCTCAAGGGAAGGTAAGCATCCTACATTATCATTGGATTATGGATCGACCCCTCTCAAAGTCCCCAGCTTTAGTCTCTTGTCACATTTCTATTGATCTTCATGTCCGAGATCTTTTGGATGCCTCATTGGGCGAGTTCTTCCACCCGGACCTGCCCACAACAATTAGAGGTGTGAAGATTCTCATAGGTTATAGCTGACATCGTTTGGTTTGGCTGTTTGTTGGGAATGGGGAGGTCTCGAACAAATCCATCTTCAACTGCCCGTCAACTGAGAGCCACTGGAATAAAGAGGAGACGAGCGTTGGATGGCTCAAACTATGGAAGGCGACGGTGGCAAGGGTGGATCCAGGATTTAAATGTTAGAATTATGTGGCCCAACACTGATTTTGTATGGTCAATATTTGTACACAATTATTGGACATTTTACTTTATATTATATAATGTGACATGCGCTAATTAATTGGTACCGTGAAGGTCTACTGTGTTAGTAGATCAATTTTATTGAGCTCATATAAATAGTCCTCAACTTGACCATATCTATCATGATATACTTTGAAAATTAAAGTGTATATTGGATTATGATAGAAGGGAAGTGCAAGTTAAAATTACTCATACTATGGGAAACATGAGGACTAGTGTGAGGACCCGTCCCTCTACTCCTGGGTCGACCGGCTGGGTCAGGCCCGTGGCTCGTTGGTTTGTTTCGCGTCGAGCGCGCGATCCGGTGGATCGTATTGTTTCTTGGACCACAAGGGCAATTTGGTAAATTGCGCCTTGTTGGTTTGTTTCACACCCGCGTGTGCACACACTGGCCTTGTCTGTGTTCGTGTTTGTTTAGAATGGCTAGGTGAACCCGGGATCGAAAGATCCGGACTTGGGCTTGAGTTCTTGCCCAGTTTAGCTTTCAGCACACAAATGATCGATCCTCTATGGCTAAGGGATCGATCCTCTTCGTGCCAGAAAGCCTTGTGAATCGTCACAAGGGATCGATCCTCTTCGTGCCAGAAAGCCTTGTGAATCGTCATGAAGGATCGATCCTCCCTTGAGTAAGGATCGATCATTCATAAGTCGGTTGGTTTTCTGCTTCGCGAGGACGGCCACCGCTGGCCGTCGCTCTCCCCTGTCAGAGGGGGAGGACTTTCTCCTCCCCTCCCCCAGCTTTTTCCCCTCTTTCCCGGCTGTCCCCTCCCCCCTTTCCCCTCCTTTTCTTCTTCCCTTCCTTCCTTCTTCTTCTTCTCTTTTCTTCTCTCCCGACGTTGCTCATCCCCTATTTTTCCGGCAGCCACCTTCTCCTCTTCCGTTCTCCCTCCTCCGACCACCAAATTGGGTGTTCTTTGGCTCGTTGGATCCGTGACAACTAGAGGAAGATCCCTGAAGTGGTTTGGAGGCTTGTTGGTGATCAAATCGCGGGGAATCAGCCGAGGAAAGCGCAGCTAGATAGGGTTATACCTACTGATGTTCTTTTCAGGTTTTCTTGAGATCTAGCCGTTGGATCTTGTTGATCCTTGCTTTGTTGGTTTCCGTATGCCTTGTAGAATAACTGATTCAAGTTTCATGTTAATCAGTTGAGATTTGAGTAGGTTTTATGGATGATTAGTCTCGGATTTCTGGTTTTCTGTTGTTCCTGAGAAACAGCCGGCTTGCGGTGAGTTTTCCGGCCGGCAAGTACATGATCTTGGCTTTTCATAAACATAAGAGTTGTAGCTCTGCTCGTTAGCTTTCCATTCCATCTTTTTTCGTATTTTTCAGATTTATGTACGATTTCTGGTGAATTTTTGTCTGGAGGGCTGCGTTGCAGCAATTAAAGGGTAAGTTGGTTTAATCAGCGATTTTTGATTAATGTTTCCCGTTAATCCAACCGTTGGATGTTTATGAAATTCGGATATGATGATTCTAGTTTATACACCTACTGGTGGCTAAGTTGGATCTTGAATCCGATATCGTTTGGATGTCGGATCGACGGGATCAATTAGCCCTTAAGTAGAGGCTTTGGGTGTTTTTGAATATAATATTATATTTCGAAATATAATATTATATTGTGCTTTGTTCATCATCGTTTTCGGGGTTGCTTCCCGTTGCAGGAGTCCGCGGGTGACGGTTTCGGTACCGTCGTAATGCCGGGACCGTCAACCGCGGACTCCTGGAACGGGAAGCAACCCCGAAAACGATGATGAACAGTAAACAATATAATATTATATTCCGAAATATAATATTATATTCAAAACACTCAAAGCCTCTACTTAGGGGCTAATTGATCCCGTCGATTCGACATCCAAACGACGTCGGATTCAAGATCCAACGTAGCCATCAGTAGGTGTACATACCAGAATCAACATATCCAAAATTCATAATCATCCAACGGTTGGATTAACGGGAAAACACTAATCAAAACCGTTAATCAAACTAACTTACTAATTAATTGCCTCCAGTAAAACATTCATAACAAATCGTAGGAAAATCGGAAAATTATGAAATCAGTTGGGTTAGAGAGTAGATTCAAAGATCTACAACTCTTATGTTCATCACAACCCAAGACCATGTACGTACCGGCCGGAAAACACGCCGCAAGCCGACTGTTCTTCAAGAACAGTAGAAACCAGAAAATCCGAGCTTAATCATGCATAAATCCTACTAAAAACTCAACCAAAGATCATGAAACTTATATCAGAAATTCTACTAAGCATGAGGAAACTAACAACACCAAGATCAACGAGATCCAATAGCTAGATCTAGAGAACCCATTAAAGAACATTAGTAGGTAGAATACCTACCGAAGAACGCTTTTCTCGGCTGATCCCCGCAAACCAGACACCAACAAGACTCCAAACCACACCAGGGGCCTTCCTCTCGTTGCCACGGATCCAACGAGCCTTAGAACACCCAAAATGATGCCCGGAGGAGGGAGAAAGGAAGAGAAGAAGCTCGCCGGCGGGAAAAGAGAAGAAAGAGAGCTTTCAGGTGAGGAGAAAGGAGAAGAAGAAGAAGAAGAAGGAAGGAGGGGAAGGAGAAAAGGAGGAAAAGGGGGAGGGGACAGCCGGAAAAGAGGGGAGAAAGGTGAAGGAGGGGAGGGAAAGTCCTCCCCTTCTGACAAGAGAGAGCGACGGCCGTCCTCGCGAAGTAGAAAAGCCACCAACGCCGAGTCCGATCGATCGCTCCAAGGAGCGATCGATCACTCGCGAAGGAAAAGCTAGTCCGGATCGATCCAACACCAAGTCGGATCGATTCGAGCGGGTTAAAAACCCACCGACTCGCTCACGAGTTCGATCGTTCGCTCCAAGGAGCGATCGATCGCTCAAGGGCCGTAAGCTGCCCAAAAGCAAGCTTCAACGCGCCCGAGCTGGGATCTTCCAATCCCGGGTCCACCTAGCCATTCTAAACAAACACTAACACATACAAGGTCAGTGTGTGCACACGCGGGTGTGAAACAAACCAACAAGGCGTAGTTTACCAAATTGCCCTTGCGGTCTACAACGAGCCACAGGGGTAGAGGGACAGGTCCTCACATCCTAATACCCTTAAAGGAAATCTCGCCCCGAGATTCAATAAGGGTAGGGCTCGGAACAACAAAACAATAAGGCTAGAAGACAGGACAAGAAGTACCTCGAGAAGAAAACAACTGCGGAAACTCCTGCCGCATGCGCGCCTCGCGCTCCCAAGTCATCTCCTCGGTGCCTTTGTGTGTCACACCCCGACCCAGAAAACCCATTCAGGACGGGACGTGAGGGTTCCTATCACTATTCATCTTCAATTGGCGTGATACAAAGCGGAAAAGACGGATAATTTAAACAATTGTATTCCAGAGGTGAACAGATATTCAATTCATATACATCAAGTTGTACAATTACAAAATTCCATTCTAATACTTCCAAGGTAAAGATATGATACAAGATCCCAAAATCCTCGAAATGTTTACAACATATATATATATATCAAAAAGGGTACAACAGATAATCCTCCAGCAACCTCAAGCACCTCTGGATGTACTCGTGCCGCCCAAGGCCGATCCTGTCGGCTCCACTGAAGAAGAACTGCCGCCTGCACCTGCAAACGCAGCCCGAGTGGGAGTGAGCGATAAGCTCAGTAAGGTTCTACTCTACGGCACACTGAAAGGAGGAAAACAACAACAGTGTTGTCTTCCCGCTCAAGTCTAACGGATGCCACGGGTCCCACAACCCTGTTGATGTCCCAAGGGCTCTTGTCATGAAACCTCTCTCCTGAACATGTTACCAGGAGGCCAAGGAACAGTAACATGCAAGATCACCCTTACCCAAGTTGGAATACCAAGCCTTGGGGAACCACGTCGGGAACGCATCAACATCCATCCTTAGCACTTGGCCTTGGAAGACAACACGACCTCTAAACCTCAAACACTGATTAGAGTCAACTATCGCAAATCCTCAAAGGACATGAGATTCGGATTAAACAATCACACCCTAAACCTGACTACCCAGCCACGGCCCTAAGGCTAAATCCGAGCTACCCGAGAGCCTCGGATCGGCGACCCAAACCATCGCCCGCCTATCCTCAAATGCCTCTAATGCACACAATGCATGCGCTTAGGCAAACATCTATCCTAGATGTCTCTACATGCCACATCATCAGTTATAAGTTCCACAGATATACAATAGCCCTCGACACTCGCCGGCAATAGGCTAAGGTTTCAAAATTCCTCATTAGCTAGCATTCATAGCTAGTTAATGGTTAGGCAATCAACCAAGCATTTAACTACAATCAAACATGTATTAAATGCAAGCGAAACCATAGATTTGCCCAAAAAGGGAAGTTACTCGAATTGATCCTCAAACCCGATGGAAATCCTTTGAAAACCCCATAAAATCCACATACATACTTCCCAACATGTTTAGATGTTAATCACAAATCAGATCCATCCAAGAAAAGCCAGAAAACCAAGTCCAAGGGTCCACGGTCGATGCGACGGTCGACCGTGAGGCCACGGTCGATGTCACGGTCGATGCGACGGTCGACCGTGAGACCAATGCGAAGAAAACCAAAGGGGCGGCGGTCGATCCACTCATCGACCCTGGGAAGCCCAAAACCGAACAGCGCCTGACGGTCGATGCGATGGTCGATCCGACGGTCGACCGTCAGGTAAATGGCAAAAAGAGAAGATCCCGCGGTCGATCCATGCATCGACCCTGGGAGGCTAAAATCCCGACAGAGCCCGACGGTCGATGCGACGGTCGATCCGAAGGTCGACCGTCAGGCCCAAAAAGAGTAAGTCAAACTTGATGGTCGATGCACCGATCGACCGTCGAGCCCCGAAGGAGCGTATCAATGCTTGACGGTCGATGCACCGATCGACCGTCGAGCCTCAGGCACAGTTCCTCAGAATAGTGCCGGAAATCCAATTTCTTGGATTTCAAGAATCAAATCAAGTTGGAATTAGATGAGGTTTTGCAAGCAAGTGTAATTCTTGATGAGAAATCTTATGGTATAAAGAAAACATATTTTTGACGGTTAAATCTCCTACTTAGGTCCAAATGGACGAAAACCGACAAAACGACGATAATACGGAAACCAACTGTTAAAATACTGAATTCGCAACGTAGGAATACAGGAAAAGAGCTACACCACATGCACAAGGAGCTACACAGCACTCTAACATGTATTCCTACAGCAAAAGTACATAAAACCTATCCTAGGAGAACCCGATCCTAAGATCGAGGTAGAAACACCTACTTGAGCAAGTAGGGCAACTCCTCCACGCGTCCAACCAGTCGAGCCGCCAACATCCACGCTCCGAAAGCCGCATCTCCGAGCCCTGGCTCAGCCGAAGGAGAGAGAAGGAGAGAAAACGACAGGAGAAGAAGAGAAGGAAAGAGAAGAAAGGGACATGGCTTATATAGAAAATCCGGATCTATCTCAGCCGTCTGATTCGACCTTTCCCGATCGAGCTTCGATCTTCCGATCGGACGCACCCTAGAGATTCTAATCAAACACATACATCAATCCAAGGCCGTGGGTGCAACGCGGGTGTGAAACCGACCACAAGAGGGCATATTTACCAAAATGCCCCCGGGGTCCAAACTGCCACACGATCGCCCGATTGTGCCTGACGCGGAACCAAACCAACAGGAAACCAACTCTCGACCCACGCGGTCGAGCCAGGTCAGAGGGACGGGCCCTCACACTGTGCCTCCACAGTATCTTGACCAAGGGAATCGTATTGCCCCGCAAGACCTGATCCCTCCGGTCAAGTACTCGAACCGGTTGTTCAACAAAGCTCGCGTCTGCCTCAAGCTCAATGTCATCCACCCTGATGACATGAGACGGGTCTGGGTGATACTTCCTCAGCATCGACACATGGAAAGTCGGGTGCACAGCAGACGTGTGCTGAGGAAGATCCAGGCGGTAAGCTACATCGCCGACCCTCTCTAGGATCTCGAACGACCCTCTCTAGGATCTCGAACGGCCCGACAAACCTCGGCCCCAACTTACCACCTCTGCCAAACCTGACAGAACCTCTGTACGGCGATGCTCGCAAGAACACTCGGTAGCCGACTGCAAACTCCAACGGTCGTCGCCTCTAATCTGCATAACTCTTCTACCGGCTCTGAGCCGTCAGAAGCCTCTGCCTGATCTGCACTAACCTCTCTGACGACCGCCTCACGATGTCTGGACCGGTGAGTGAAGCCTCTCCAACCTCTGTCCAGCACATTGGGGAACGACACGGCCTACCGTACAACGCCTCGAAAGGTGCTACTCCAAGACTGGACTGGTAGCTGTTGTTGTAGGCGAACTCCACCAAGGGAACGTGCTCCTCCCAGCCGCCTCCTAAGTCGAGGACACATGCTCTCAGCATGTCCTCCAAGATCTGGATAGTCCGCTCTGACTGTCCGTCTGTCTGCAGATAGAAAGCCGTACTGAAAGTCAGGAGTGTGCCAACTGCCTCCTGAAAGTCTCGCCAGAACCTGCTGGTGAACCTAGGGTCACGGTCTGACACGATAGAAACTGGGACTCTGTGTAGTCTGACCACCTCTCTGACGTACAAGCTGCCCAACTTGTCCGTCGAGTCTGTCATCCGCATAGGCAGGAAGTGCGCCGATTTGGTCAATCGATCAACGATGGCCCAAATCGTGTCATTCCCCCTAGGAGATCTCGGTAGCCCGGTCACGAAGTCCATCGTGATGTGCGCCCACGTCCACTCAGCTAGTGGAAGTGGTTGAAGTAACCCCGGAGTCCGCTGGTGCTCTGCCTTGACCTTCTGACAGGTAAGGCAGCGCGATACGAACTCCGTCACTGCCCTCTTCATCCCGTGCCACCAGAACTGTCGCCGAAGATCCTGGTACATCTTGGTGCCGCCGGGATGAATCGCAAAATGAGAGTGGTGGAACTATCGTAGGACGTCGTCTAGTAGAACTGGATCTGCTGGAACCGCTACTCTGCCTCGGATTCGTAGCCCTCCGTCTAACGATACTGTCCAGTCCCCATCTGCGCCCTCCGTGCCCTCCGATGTGCGTAACTCCTCGAGCTCTGGGTCACTGTGCTGTGCCTCTAACACTTTGGCAAGAATTGCTGGCATACTCTGCACCACATAGAGAAAGCTGCTGGATCCCCGATCCTCAAACTCGAGCCCCAACTGGCCCGCTGTCTCTAGAGCCTGCCACTGCCGCGCTGACAACCCTGCAACTGCTGCTCTGGTGTCTCTCACCTGTCTGCTCAGCGCGTCTGCTACGACGTTTGTCTTACCAGGATGGTAATGCAACTCGAAGTCGTAGTCCTCCAGTAGCTCCATCCAGCGTTGCTGCCTCAGATTGAGGTCACGTTGGGTGAAAACATGCCTCAAACTCTTATGGTCCGAGAAGACTGAGAACTTCTCGCCATAGAGATAATGCCGCCAGGTCTTCAGGGCGAAGACCACCGCTGCTAGCTCCAAGTCGTGAGTCGGGTAGTTCCTCTCATGGTTCTTCAGCTGACGAGAACCATAGGAAACTACGTGGCCCTCCTGCATGAGGACACACCCCAAACCCTCACCGCTAGCGTCACAATAGACACTGTAACCAACACCTCGCTCGGGGATGATCAGCACCGACACACTGGTCAACCTGGTCCTCAGCTCCACGAAGGCTCGCTCACAAGCATCATCCCACACGAACGGGACGGCCTTCTGTGTCAGTCTGGTCAACGGTCCGGCAACTTTGGAGAAATCTTGCACGAACCGCCTGTAGTAACCCGCCAGGCCTAAGAAACTACGGACCTCGAACACTGTCTTCGGTCTTTGCCACTGTACCACTGCCTCGACCTTGGCCGGGTCAACTGAGATCCCTGCTGCCGACACCACGTGTCCAAGGAATCCCACCTGTGCAAGCCAGAACTCGCACTTGGAAGCCTTGGCATAAAGCCGATGCTCCCGAAGTAGTTGCAACACTGTCGCCAAGTGTCACTCGTGCTCCGCCTCTGACCGGGAGTAGAAAAGGATGTCGTCGATGAACACCACCACGAACTTGTCTAGGAAAGGCCGGAAGATCCTCTACATGAGATCAATGAACACTGCTGGTGCGTTCGTTAGCCCAAACAGCATCACCACAAACTCGTACAGGCCGTACCGAGTCCGAAAATCCGTCTTCGGGATGTCGAAATCCCGAACCCTCAACTGGTGGTAGCCGGTGCGGAGGTCGATCTTCGAGAACACTGAAGATCCTCGCAGCTGGTCAAACAAGTCGTCGATCCTCGGCATCGGATACCGGTTCTTCACCGTCACCCTGTTGAGCCGCCTATAGTCTATGCAAAGTCGAAGGGTACCATCCTTCTTCTTTGCGAACAACACTGGTGCCCCCCAGGGAGACATGCTGGGACGGATGAAGCCTCTGCTGGTAAGCTCGTCTAGCTGAGTCCTCAACTCACTCTGCTCTGCTGGTGCCATCCTGAAAGCTGGGAGAGAGATCGGTGCGGTACCTGGTACTAGGTCGATCTCAAAATCGACCTCTCTGGGCGGTGGAAGCCCTGGTAACACCTTGGGAAATACGTCGGTGTAGTCGCACACGATCCTGGAGAAACTGTTCTGCTGCACTCCCTCTGACCCAAACAGGGACAGGATGGCCAGCAAAGCTGAAAGCTCACTACCACGCCTCCCCACACCACAAGCAAAGGAATCGGCTGAAAACCGATCCCCCAACAACACAAACTGTATCCCATCGGGTGTCCAAGCAACCACCCTCTGGCAACCACAGTCGATGATAGCCCGGTATGCTGCTAACCAGTCCATACCGAGTATCACATCGAAACCTGTCATGTCTAGTACTCGCAGGTCTAGACAGACACGGAGGCCTCCAACCTCCAAAGAACAAGATCGGCAGACCCGGTCTACCCTGACTGTGTCGCCGATCGGTGAGTCTACAGACTGTGTGTGAGGACCCGTCCCTCAATTCTTGTGGCTCGTTATTGACCACAAGGGCAATTTGGTAAATTACACCTTGTTGGTTTATTTCACACCCGTGTGCACACACATGCATTGTTTTGGTGTATGTGTTTGAATAGAATGGCTAGGTGGACCCGGGATCGGAAGATCCCAGCTCGGACACGCAGAAGCTTGCTTTTGGGCAGCTGGCGGCCCGTGAGCGATCGATCGCTCCTAGGAGCGATCAATCGGACTCGTGAGTGAGTCGGTCCTGTTTTCTTCCGCGAGGACGGCCGTCGTGGCCGTCACTCCCTTTGTCAGGGAAGGGATGGTCTCTTCCCCTTTTCCCCGGCATTCCCGGCTTTTCCCCGGACTTCCCTTCCCTTCCCTTCTCTTCTCTTCTCTTCTCTTCTTCTCTTTTGCTTCTTCTTCTTCCCGCAAGCAGAGCTTGCTCTGTTTTCTTCCGGCCGCTCCTCCTTCTTCGTCGTCCTTCCTCCTCCGACCACCATTTTGGGAGCTTGAAGGCTCGTTGGAATCATGGCGACGTGAGGACGATCTTTGACGTGGTTTAGTAGCTTGGTTAGCAGCTGTTTAGCGGGGATCATCCAAGGATTAGTGGCTTCGGTAGGTGTTCTACCTACATGCACTATTTAATGGGTTTCTCCAAATCTAATCGTTGGATCCGATTGATCTTCATGTATTAGATGCATCTTGCCTATTAGAGTTTCTGTTTTAAGTTTCATGATCTTTGGATGAGTTTTGAGTAGGATTTATGCATGATTAATCACGGATTTTCCGGTTTTCTGCTGTTCATGAAGAACAGCCGGCTTGCGGCAAGTTTTCCGGCTTGTACGAGCATGATCTTGGGTTTTGTTTAAAACAAGAGTTGTAGATCTCTGAATTAGCTCTCCATTACATCTTATTTCACATTTTTTCGATTTTCCTACGATTTATTATGAATTTATTACTGGCGGGCTGCGTTGCAGTAATTAATTGGTATGTTAGTTTAATTAGTGGTTTTGATTAGCGTTTTTCCGTTAATCTAACCGTTGGATGAATCTGTATTTTGGATATGTTGATCCATGCATATAAATCTACTGGAGGCTAGCTTGGATCCCAAATCCGACATATGTTGGACATCGGATCGACGGATCAAACAGCTGCCACGTAGAGAATATTTGATGTTTGGAATATAATATTATATGCTGGAATATAATATTATATTTCTCTACTGTTCATTAGCGGTTTTTGGGAATGTTTAGTATGAATGGGCCGAAGGTGTGCCCTTGATTGTGGCCTGTTTATATTGTTAATTATCTGTGTTGGGATCGATCGGACTGCGAGTCCGATCGATCGGACTACTTAATGGGATCGAACCATGCAAGTTGGATCGATCCGACTTCAAGTAGGATCGATCCATGGGTATGCTGGATCGATCCAGGTTGCACCAAGATGGTCTGTTCATTGAGGGCTGTCAGATCGATCCATGGGGTACGTTTGGATCGATCCAGGGTTTCCCAGGAACAGTATCTGAGGGCAACAGGGAATGGCATGTTAGTGATGTCGCTATAACTGATGTTTATTTATATTATTATTATTTGCTTGCTTATACTGTCTTGTTTGTTGCATGCTTTACTATTTTACTTATCTGCTTTATTGCTTTATTATCTGTCTGTTAATATTGTGAATTATCTGCCTATTTATTCTATTTTATTATTGTCTTGCTTTCCTGTGCATTAGAGGCATGTTAGGCTAAGGCGTGGGTTTGGGGTTTGTCCATAGTACTCCAGTATCAATAGCTAACTGATGGCTGTCGTTACCTCGGCATGGGTGTCCTACTGTTATCGTCATTGCCCACCCTGTATCTGGGATTATCGGAGAAAGTCCAACCCTTGAACAGTGGCCATCGGAGGACGAGCTATGGACAGGAACCCTAGGGGTATCAAAGGGATTTGTGGGCTCTCTTGTGAGGACCTGTCCCTCTACCCCTGTGGCTCGTTGTAGACCGCAAGGGCAATTTGGTAAATTGTGCCTTGTTAGTTTGTTTCACACCCACGTGTGCACACACTGACCTTGTATGTGTTAGTGTTTGTTTAGAATGGCTAGGTGGACCCGGGATCGGAAGATCCCAGCTCGGGCGCGCAGAAGCTTGCCTTTGGGCAGCTGACGACCCTTCAGCGATCGATCGCTCCTTGGAACGATCGATCGGACTCGTGAGTGAGTCGGTGGGTTTTTACCCGCTCGGATCGATCCGACTTGGTGTTGGGATCGATCCGGGGTGCGAGCGATCGATCGCTCCTTGGAGCGACCGATCGGACTCGCATCGGTGGGTTTTCTGCTTCGCGAGGACGGCCGCCGTTGGCCGTCGCACTCTCGTGTCAGAGGGGGAGGACTTTCCCTCCCCTCTCTTCTCTTTTTCCCCCTTCCCCCGGCTTTTCCCTTCCCCTTTCCCCTTCTTTTCTTCCCCTTCTCCTCCTCCTTCTTCTCCCTTTCTTCTTCCTTCTTCTTTCTTCTCCCGAAAGCTCTGCTTCCTTCCCCTGTCTCCGGCAGCGAGCTTCATCTCCTCCGTTCTCCCTCCTCCGACCATCATTTTGGGTGTTCTAAGGCTCGTTGGATCCGTGGCAACGAGAGGAAGATCCCTGAAGTGGTTTGGTGCCTTGTTGGTGATCAACTCGCGGGGAATCAGCCGAGGAAGCGCTGTCCGGTAGGTTTATACCTACTGATGTTGTTTTCGGATTTTCTCTAGTTCTAGCCGTTGGATCTTGTTGATCTTTGCCTTGTTGGTTTCCTCATGCCTAGTAGAATTACTGATATAAGTTTCATGATATTTGGTTGGGATTTGAGTAGGTTTTATACTTGATTAATCTTGGATTTCCGATTTTCTGCTGTTCTTGAAGAACAGCCGGCTTGCGGCGTGTTTTCCGGCCGGTACGTACATGATCTTGGTTTGTGATGAGCATGAGAGTTGTAGATCTTTAAGTCTACTCTCTAACCCAACTAATTGCATAATTTTTCGATTTTGCTACGATTTGTTATGAATTGTTTGTTGGAGGGCTGCGTTGCAGCAATTAATTGGTAAGTTAGTTTGATTAGCGATTTTGATTAGTGTTTTCTCGTTAATTCAACCGTTGGATGATTATGAATTTTGGATATGTTGATCATGGTATATACACCTACTGATGGCTAAGTTGGATCTTGAAGCCGACATCGTTTGAACGTCGGATCGACGGGATCAATTAGCCCCTAAGTAGAGGCTTTGAGTGTTTTTGATTATAATATTATATTTCGGAATATAATATTATATTGTTTACTGTTCATCATTGTTTTTGGGGTTTCTTCCCGTTGCAGGAGTCCGCGGTTGACGGTCGCGGTACCGTCGTAATGTTGGGACCCACTGCGGATCGGCTGGCAGCGGTTGGTGGTACTGCTGCACCGATCCGATTGACTGGTATGCTATCCTTGACATACTATTGCATGCATATCTCCTGTTTGTGTATGTCATAGCATGCATCGTTGTTTTGTGCATTAGTTGCATTGGTTAGGGCGTGGGTGATCTTTGGGTCGCCGTCCCGAGGCTGGAAGCTCGGACTTAGCCCTAGGACCGGGGTTGGGTTGTTTGGACCCGGTTTGAATTGTAGTGTCCAGTCGATTCGATGATAGGCTTAGATGACTGGTGCACTTGTGGCTTGATGATTGTAGAGGTCGTGTCGACCTCGAGTCGGATCTGAGGTGTAGCCAGTGTCCGGTGTTCTTAAAACTCTTAAGTAGAGGAGTTTCCTACTCAGTGGTGTCTTTTCCCACCAAACAGTGTTCGGTGTCCTGTTGAGAGTCAGCAGTGTCGTTTCCTGCTACTGAGTGTAACCTGACATGTGACCAGCCCAGCTGGGAGACCATGATCATGGGCCTCAGGGACACGCGGTGAGGTTATGGGACCCCTGTATACACCCAGGTTCTACTTGAGGGCGGCACTGTTGCGTTTCCCTCTTCCTTCTGTGTGTCGTAGTGTAGATCCCTACTGAGCTTAGTGCTCACACCTACCCGGGCTGCGTTTTGCAGGTGCAGGCGTCAGTTCTTCCTCCGTGGCCCTTACCGGGCAGTTGATCGGCGGTGCGGCGGCGCCTGGTGGATTTTGAAAGGTGGTGATCGTTTACTGCTTTTACCCTTTTGCTAGTTAGTCTCCTACGGGAGTAATGTTGTATTCGAATCTTCCCCTCTCCGAGGATATGTATATTAACACTTTGAGTTTTAAATCTGTGGTTCGAGGTTTTTTTAATTAATGTTGTTTTAATTGAGGGTGCTTTAGTGAATTGTTAGGGAGACCGATAGGTTAGAGGGAACCCTCGCCAGCTTTGTTTTTCGCGTTTTGTTGGTTCCGGTTCGCGTCGCCTGGCCCGATTGGGCTTTCGCGGGTCGGGGCTCGCCAGCTTGGTATCAGAGCATAGGTTGTAGATCCCAGGGTTTAGGATCAGGATTCGGTTGAGATTGAGCGTGGAATGAGTTAGTTCTATGTCTAGAACATCCGTGCATGCTACTTTTGATGTGTTATGCTTTTCCGCTTTATGTTGTGCTGCTTTGTCTTGGGTTTCTGACGAGTGAACGCTCGTTTGTCGTTGGTGATTGCGCAGATGGCGGGAGCTCAAGACCGACCTTCGATTGTTGGTCGTGGTGGGGCACGACCTGGTCGTCCCGCTCGACCAGACAGGGTAGCACCTGTCAGGGCGGTCAGAGCTCGACGGACTGAGCCATCACCGGCGATGGTTGCGGTCGCACGGGAGGAGGCCCTTCTCGTCGAGGAGGGGGTCCTCGCTCCGGTCGACGGGCGGGCCGCGGCAGCGGTCATGATAGACTTCCAGCGGCTGAACCCGCCTAGGTTCAGCGGTGAGACTGGAGATCCGACCACGGCAGACGGCTGGCTCCGAGGAGTCACGCGTGTTCTCGACGCTCTCTTCGTCGGGGATGACCGGATCCGGGTCACATCGCCCGGCCCGGTTGGGCTTTCGCGGGTCGGGGCGCGACAGCTTGGTATCAGAGCATAGGTTGTAGATCCCAGGGTTTAGGTTCAGGATTCGGTTGAGATTGAGCGTAGAATGGGTTAGTTCTATGTCTAGAACATCCGTGCATGCTCCTTTTGATGTGTTGTGTTTTTCCGCTTTCTGTTTATGTTGCCTTGTTTTTGGCGGCTTCTGACGAGTGAACGCTCGTTGTCGTAGGTGATTGCACAGATGGCGGGAGCTCGAGACCGACCTTCGATTGTTGGTCGAGGTGGGGCACGACCTGGTCGGCCCGCTCAACCAGACAGGGTAACACCTGTCAGGGCGGTCAGAGCTCGACGGACTGAGCCATCACCGGCGACGGTTGCGGTCGTACGGGAGGAGGCCCCTCTCGCCGAGGAGGGGGTCCTCGCTCCAGTCGACGGGCGGGCCGCGGCAGGGGTCATGATGGACTTCCAGCGGCTGAACCCGCCTAGGTTCAGCGGTGACACTGGAGATCTGACCACGGCAGACGGCTGGCTCCGAGGAGTCACGCGCGTTCTCGACGCTCTCTTCGTCGGGGATGACCGGATCCGGGTCACCCTCGCGGCGTTCCAGCTCGATGGTGACGCCCTTGACTGGTGGTGCACTGGCCAGCACATCAGTGGCGGAGAGGAGCCGACGTGAGAGGAGTTCACGGCGTTGTTCTTGGATGCGTACTTCCCGGAGAGTACGCGTGATGCCTTGTCTCGCGAGTACCAGTCCCTCTTGCAGGGTTCTCGCACCGTGCAGCAGTATGCCACCCGGTTCACGCACTTGGTCCGTTTTGCGGGGGCAGTGGCTGCAGATCCAGTGGCCAGGGCACGGCAGTTTGAGTGGGGTCTTCGTCCAGAGATCAGGCGCTAGACGTGTTCCCACCGCTTCCAGACGCACTCAGCAGTTCTAAACTGCGCCTTAGTTGTGGAGGCGCAGTCGCAGGACGAGAGACACCGGGCAGTTCCACCGGCAGTCTCTACCAGCTCACAGCAGCAGAGGCCCCAGGGCAGAGGGGGGTTCGGTAGGGGGCAGCCGTGGCGTCAGCGGCCCTTTCAGCATCGGCCGCAGCGTGCACCGCAGTACCAGGAGCCACTACCGAGCCCACCAGCCCCGTTTCTACTGACGGCCGGGCCATCTGGGCAGGCTTCGTCAGGGGGAGACCAGGGACGGCAGCCTGTCGGCGCGACACCCACTTGCTACCTGTGCGGGCAGCCGGGGCACTACTGTAGAGACTGCACTTCGCGAGGAGCGCAGAGCGCTATGCCGCAAGGCAGTAGAGGCGGAGGGTCCGGCGCCTGGCAGGGGAGCGGGGGTGGACGCGAGCCGGGGCGTCCAAGAGGCAGAGGCGGCCATCGAGGGCGGGTGTTTGCCCTCCCAGTTCGTGAATGGCAGGACACCGTCCAGCTGTATCAGCCGCCACCGCAGTACCAGCAGCCGCAGCAGTACCAGCAGGCAGCGGCAGAGCCATCCGTCCTCAGAGGTACCTTTCAGCTTTCTAGTTCTTTAGTAGATGTGCTGATAGACTTTGGGGCGTCTCATTCCTATATTGCTAGCATGTGTGTGGCATCGCTAGGATTAAAGACGAGTTGGCTAGAGGTGGCACAGTCTGTAGACTCACCGATCGGCAGCACAGTCAGGGTAGACCGGGTCTGCCGATCTTGTTCTTTGGAGGTTGGAGGCCTCCGTGTCTGTCTAGACCTGTGGGTGCTAGACATGACAGGCTTCGATGTGATACTCGGTATGGACTGGTTGGCAGGATACCGAGCTATCATCGACTGTGGTCGCCGGAGGGTGGTCGCTTGGACACCCGATGGGACACAGTTTGTGTTGTTGGGGGATCGGTTCTCAGCCGATTCCTTTGCTTGTGGTGTGGGGAGACGTAGCAGCGAGCTCTCAGCCTTGTTGGCCAGCCTGTCCCTGTTCGGTTCTGAGGGAGTGCAGCAGAGTAGTTTTCCCAGGATCGTGTGCGACTACACCGACGTGTTTCCTAAGGTGTTGCCAGGGCTTCCACCGCCCAGAGAGGTCGATTTTGAGATCGACCTAGTACCAAGTACCGCACCGATCTCTCTCCCAGCTTTCAGGATGGCACCAACAGAGCAGAGTGAGTTGAGGACTCAGCTAGACGAGCTTACCAGCAGAGGCTTCATCCGTCCCAGCATGTCTCCCTGGGGGGCGCCAGTGTTGTTCACAAAGAAGAAGGATGGTACCCTTCGACTTTGCATAGACTACAGGCGGCTCAACAGAGTGACGGTGAAGAATAGGTATCCGATGCCGCGGATCGACGACCTGTTTGACCAGCTTCGAGGATCTTCAGTGTTCTCGAAGATCGACCTTCGCACCGGCTACCACCAGTTGAGGGTTCGGGATTGCGACATCCCGAAGACGGCTTTCCGGACTCGGTACGGCCTGTACGAGTTCGTGGTGATGCCTTTTGGGCTGACGAACGCACCAGCAGGGTTCATGGATCTCATGCAGAGGATCTTCCGACCCTTCCTAGACGAGTTCGTGGTGGTGTTCATCGACGACATCCTTATCTACTCCCGGTCAGAGGCGGAGCACGAGCGACACTTGGCGACAGTGTTGCAGCTACTTCGGGAGCATCGGCTTTATGCCAAGGCTTCCAAGTGCGAGTTCTGGCTTGCACAGGTTGGATTCCTTGGACACGTGGTGTCGGCAGCAGGGATCTCAGTTGACCCGGCCAAGGTCGAGGCAGTGGTACAGTGGCAGAGACCGCAGACAGTGTTCGAGGTCCGTAGCTTCTTAGGCCTAGCGGGTTACTACAGGCGGTTCGTGCGGGACTTCTCCAGAGTTGCCGGACCGTTGACCAGACTGACACAGAAGGCCGTCCCGTTCGTGTGGGATGATGCTTGTGAGCGAGCCTTCGTGGAGCTGAGGACCAGGTTGACCAGTGCACCGGTGCTGATCGTCCCCGAGCGAGGCGTTGGTTACAGTGTCTACTGTGACGCTAGTGGAGAGGGTTTGGGGTGTGTCCTCATGCAGGAGGGCCACGTAGTTTCCTATGTTTCTCGGCAGCTGAAGAACCATGAGAGGAACTACCCGACCCATGACTTGGAGCTTGCAGCGGTGGTCTTCGCCCTGAAGACCTGACATCACTACCTGTATGGCGAGAAGTTTTCTGTCTTCTCGGACCATAAGAGCTTGAGGCACGTTTTCACCCAACGTGACCTCAACCTGAGGCAGCGACGCTGGATGGAGCTACTTGAGGACTACGACTTCGAGTTGCATTACCATCCTGGTAAGGCAAACGTCGTAGCAGACGCGCTGAGTAGACAGGTGAGAGACACCAGAGCAGCAGTTGCAGGGTTGTCAGCGCGGCAGTGGCAGGCTCTAGAGACAGCGGGCCAGTTGGGGCTCGAGTTTGAGGATCGGGGATCCAGCAGCTTCCTCTACGCAGTGCAGAGTATGCCAGCAGTTCTAGCCAGAGTGTTGGAGGCACAGCACAGTGACCCAGAGCTCGAGGAGTTACGCACAGCAGTGGGCACGGAGGGCGCAGACGGAGACTGGACAGTATCGCCAGACGGAGGGCTACGGCTCCGAGGCAGAGTAGCGGTTCCAGCAAATCTTGTTCTTCGAGACGACGTCCTACGAGAGTTCCACCACTCTCGCTTTGCAGTTCATCCCGGCGGCACCAAGATGTACCAGGATCTTCGGCGACAGTTCTTGTGACACTGGATGAAGAGGGCAGTGACGGAGTTCGTATCGCGCTGCCTTACCTGTCAGAAGGTCAAGGCAGAGCACCAGCGAACTCCGGGGTTACTTCAGCAGCTTCCACTAGCTGAGTGGAAGTGGGAGCACATCAGGATGGACTTCGTGACCGGGCTACAAAGATCCCCTAGGGGGAATGACGCGATTTGGGTCATCGTTGATCGATTGACCAAATCGGCGCACTTCTTGCCTATGCGGGTGACAGACTCGACGGACAGGCTGGGAGGAGCACGTTCCCTTGGTGGAGTTCCAGTTTCTATCGTGTCAGACCGTGACCCCAGGTTCACCAACAGGTTCAGGCGCGACTTTCAGGAGGCAGTTGGCACACTCTTGACTTTCACTACGGCTTTCCATCCGCAGACAGACGGACAGTCAGAGCGGACTATCCAGATCTTGGAGGACATGCTGAGAGCATGTGTCCTCGACGTAGGAGGCAGCTGGGAGGAGCAAGTTCCCTTGGTGGAGTTCGCCTACAACAACAGCTACCAGTCCAGTCTTGGAGTAGCACATTTCGAGGCGTTGTACGGTAGGCCGTATCGTTCCCCAGTGTGCTGGACAGAGGTTGGAGAGGCTTCACTCACATGTGAGGACCTGTCCCTCTTCCCCTGTGGCTCGTTTTAGACCGCAAGGGCAATTTGGTAAATTGCGCATTGTTGGTTTGTTTCACACCCGCGTGTGCACTGTTAGGCGTTTAGCACGCCTCGCAATTCGCAAGTGCACGAGCCGCTAACATGTAGTAAAGGATGATGAGTCCGATCGTTCCCACGGAGACTGGTACTAACAATTACGAACAAATCTAAGTTTTCCACCTATTTGACCTATGATTATAATTGGTGTGATGGATCACTAATAAGGTGTCAGGAAAAGAAAAGAAAAATAATTAATTAAACTAATGGTCGAAGGGTGAAGAGAGTAAATACTCTAAGGGGTTCGGCTTCACCAACACTCCTATACATGGTAATACAAGTAGCTCTCAAAGACAATCACTTCTTGAAGATGATCGATCAAATCTCTCAAGCCTCTCCTATCTCTTCCAAGCATAGGTGAAGGTCCTAATCATGCAAGCTATCACCTCCCGGTCTCAAGCTAAATCAAGCTAGGTTTGAAAGTGTCGGAGATCCATTAGATCACACAAGCATCTCATTGATGTCGCTCAAATGTGTCACGCACAACAGTCGCGGTGCAGTACAGCATAAGAGAGGTCGAATCCCACAGAGAGACAAGCAGGAAAGATCCAGAAACACAGATATTAATATATTGAAGACAATGAAGAAAGCTAACTAAACTAAATTAGATCAAAGGATTAATGATAATATAGGATTAACTAAAGATATCAGGCTTTTGATAAGGCTAGGCTTCAGGAATCATGTCACTCGGATTTAGGTTCTTCTCTTCTCAATGGTTCATATGATACTCAGTTAAGGGATTCACATCCCAATCACCTTAATCGGAAGATATAGAATTATGAATCTGATAAAATATATAAATGTATCTTCCTACGATTGGTTCTTCCTTTTTATAGTTCTAACTTCATCCAACCAAACCTAAGAATACACGATACCGGCTGTCACTACAGGCAACGCGCAGCAAAAATTCATCGGGACAAAGCCCTAACTCTATCTAACCAGATCTCTAAGAATACACAATACCAACTCTCACAATCGGCAATGCATAGCAAAGATTTCATGGGATAGAGCCCCAACCTTGTCTTACCAGATCCCTAAGAATATACAATACCAGCTGTCACTACGGGCAATGTATAGCAAAGGTCTCGCAAGACTCGGTAGGAGAATCAAAAGAGAAGACTATGGGATTATAAGATCATGAAAGAAGCATGACTGGATTCATAATATTAATTATCCATATAGAAATCTATAATCTGAAAATAATATTTGAAGATCCAATACATAGAAAAGAGTTTAACAATGAAAATTAAAAACTATGAACCATTGTTGGAGAAGAAACCCTAATCCTCGCTAGATCATCCGTCCGCCATGCCCGCGGATTACTCGGCCATGGATGGAGATGTCTTCATCTTCTTCCTCTTGAAAAAGTCCAGAAAGAGCCTCTAAAAACGTCCAAGAAGTCCCCCTCAAACCCTAGAAAAAGTCATATTTATAGGCCCAAGTGTCTTCATCCACGGATTAGATCTAAACCGTTGATTTTCTTCACTGGGAAAGTAGGATCGATCCCTCCCAGGGTGTAGGATCGATCCCCCTCATTAAAAACTTCAATTTCTGGCTTCGCCCGAGTCCGATCGATCGAACTATGGTTGCTGGATCGATCGGATGCGTAAAAATCCACCTTCTCTGGCTATTTTTGAGTCCGATCGATCCAACTTTAGGTGTCGGATCGATCGGACCCCTTAGGAGGGATGGATGGATCGATCGGAAGGTGAGAAGCTGAAAAATATATGTTCTGTCACGATTCTGCATAGTAGGATCGATCCCACCAGGGTGTAGGATCGATCTCACTTTCCAGCATATTTACCGATCTGCCATCCAGACTGCGCCATCGGTACTAAAATTACCGTAACTTCCTCTAAGAAACTCAGAATCACGAACCGTAAAATTCTCCAGAATCTAGACTTCAAGAGCTTTCCAACCATATATGGCACATCATCTGGTTCTTCACGAACAGGTACAGATTAATTGTTGAAGGTGATCCATATACTCTTTTCAGCTTCTTTTAGCCCCAATTTCCTGCATTTTCCAAACAACCATGTGAAGCAACATATAGATGTAAAAATAGTATTAAAGATGTTGATTAAGGATAATAATCTATCAATTGAGATGGTTATAAGACTGTTCAGAGTGCACTTTCATGCACTCATCACACCCCCCAACCAGCTTATTGCTAGTCTCTAGCAATTCAAAGCGCATAAAATTTAATTAAGCACACCAACGGTTCAAGGATGTAGACATGCATGATAAAAATTCTACCTTATCAAGTCAATAGTGTTTTATGCAGTACAGAGCATGGAAACTTCTTATACTCATACACATACTACCAACACATGAAATTAACTTCTACACATCAAAACATGCTAATCACCATCTAGAAGAACACATGTGACGTGACAAATAAATGTTACGTGCAGAAGCAACTTCTACCCACCATTAGTCCAAACACACTACTATCTTCATGACCAATCATCCAACCCTCGCACTTTAAGTATAGCATGCTCTTTCTTTCTCTTTTTTTTTTCCAACTATCAGACACTTTGCCTTTTTACGCGAGCACTCTCCGCTTCTTGAGGCGCAGAGACCCGGTTACTTAGCAAAACACTTAATAGTTTTTTTTTTCAGTGGTTCTACCTTTTTACTCGAACTCCCCGCTTCCTGAGGCAAGAACACCCGGTTACTCAGTAGATCACCTACTAGTTGTTTAGGCACAGCTTTATCAAGCTCCAGAACTTTTTCTTCTTTTTTTTTCTCCATGCAATACTCAACACTAGCTAATGCTGAAATCATGGTCTAGATTAACAATAGCATGCTCATTCCTCTGGTGAGTATAATTACCACTGCACATAAAGTGTTCGTGTGTGGATCACATGATGTTATACATTCAGGTTATCACGCATGCAATCAATGTATTGGTCAATCCATATGAAAGCAACATGCATAATAAGCATAAAATTTTTAGCTCATGTACAATTTCTAGTAACATAATCAATTCAACACTATTAAACTCAATAAGGTAGCATGCATCACCTTCTGCATGCCTACACCCCCCAACCTGAAATTCACATTGTCCTCAATGTGTCATAATCATGTAAATAAGCAGAAGGGTGTTGGCTGAATTTTCATATATGACAGAATTAAGAATAGGAAATCGAAATAAGAGCGAGGCCACCTGACAGAATATCGATTATCTCCTCAAGGCTCCTCATGGTGGCCGAATTTCTCATCTCCAGAATAGTGGTCGAATTCCTCAAGCAAGGCAAACGGTGGTCCAACATCCTAAGAAATAAGAGAGCAAACAAAAACAAATGAAAACAAAAGCAAACAAATTAAAAAAAACTAACCTAATCAAAAAGGGAAATGATAGATAGGAGAAAGATCATCCCTCGTAGACAGGGTCTACGAGAGAAACGGTGTGCTCCTCAGGGTCCGCTTTCTCTGGAATCTGTTTCAAGCGTTGTCCATTAACCCTAAACAAACTCCCATCCTGTGGGTCTTCAACTTCCACAGCCCCATTCTCAAATATTCTACTAACGGTGAAGGGGCCTGTCCAGCGTGATCTCAGCTTCCCAGGATGAAGATGCAGGCGTGCGTCATACAGATAAGCTTGCTGTCCGACTTTAAACGTCTTCCGCAGGATCTTCTTGTCATGGTAGGCCTTTGTCTTTGCCTTGAAGATCCTACAACTCTCATAAGCATCATTCCTGAGCTCCTCTAGCTCAGACAGCTGGAGTTTCCGTTCCTGACCTGCAGCATCCAAAGTAAAATTTAGTGACTTAATAGCCCAATATGCCTTATGTTCTAATTCGACTGGAAGATGGCATGGTTTTCCATAAACAAGGCGAAACGGCGACATCCCCAGGGTAGTCTTGTAGGCAGTGCGATATGCCCACAACGCGTCTGATAGCCTCAAGGACCAGTCCTTTCGGTTGGGGCTCACTGTCTTCTCCAGGATTTGCTTTATCTCTCTATTGGCTAATTCAGCTTGGCCATTCGTCTGTGGATGATAAGCAGTGGAAATCTTATGTGTCACTCCATACCTGCGCATCAAAGCCTCAAAAGAGCGGTTACAAAAATGGGATCCTCGGTCACTAATAATGACCCTAGGAGTACCAAATCTAGACAAAACATGCTCTTTAAGAAACTTGATGACAATGGAATGATCATTATTCCTACATGCAATAGCCTCCACCCACTTAGACACGTATTCCACAGCCAACAATATATATAAATAGCCAAAAGAAGAAGAAGGAAAGGGTCCCATAAAGTCTATACCCCAACAATCAAAAATCTCTACAACTTGAATTGGGTTCAAAGGCATCATATGTCTCCTAGATAAAGCTCCTAGTGTTAGGCATCTATTACAGGATTTGCAGAAAATATTAACATCACGAAACATAGTAGTCCAGTAAAAACCACATTGAAGAATTTTAGCAGCAGTCTTTTTCATCGAAAAATGGCCTCCACATGCATGAGAGTGACAGAATGTAATGATGCTTTTGATTTCATAATCAGGGACACAACGGCGCATAATCTGGTCAGGACAATACTTAAACAAACAAGGATCATCCCAATAAAATTTCTTTACCTCAACAAAGAACCTACGCTTATCCTGCGCACTCCAAAAGGAAGGGATCTCACCTGTTGCTAAGTAATTAACAATGTGCGCATACCAGGGCAGTCGTGCAACTGAAAAGAGTTGTTCATCAGGGAAGTCATCCATAATTGGTGGCTCATCTTCCGCTACTTCCACCATCAGCCTTGATAGGTGATCAGCGACAACGTTCTCCACGCTCTTTTTATCTTTGATGGAGACATCGAATTCCTGTAAGATTAATATCCAACGAATTAGGCGCGCTTTAGCATCCTTCTTGGTGAGAAGGTACTTAAGCGCAGCATGATCAGTGAAAATAGTGATATGGGAACCAATTAAATAAGCACGAAACTTGTCTAATGCAAAGACTATAGCCAATAGTTCTTTCTCAGTGGTAGAATAATTCATTTGTGCAGTATTCAAGGTTCGGCTAGCATAATGAATAACATGAGGTTTACCATCTTTTCGCTGTCCTAAAACAGCTCCCACAGAAAAATCACTTGCATCACACATCAATTCAAAAGGAAGGCTCCAATCGGGTGGTTGCACAATAGGTGCGGAAGTCAATTTATCAATCAAGGCTTAAAAAGCCTTCTGACAATCAATAGTCCACTCAAAAGGGGTATCCTTTATCAAAAGATTACATAAAGGACGAGCAATGGCAGAAAATTTTGAATGAATTTCCTGTAAAAATCAGCATGCCCTAGAAAGGATCTAACATCTTTAACAGTCTTTGGCATAGGAAGATTTGAGATGAGATCGATTTTTGATCGATCTACCTCAATGCCTTTGGAAGAGACAATATGGCCCAACACAATGCCTGAGGGCACCATGAAGTGACACTTTTCCCAATTAAGCACAAGGTTCTTCTCCTCACACCTGCTCAAGACTCTCTTTAAGTTTTGCAAGCATGCATCAAAAGTATTACCAAATACAGTCAAGTCATCCATATATACTTCTATACATTCCTCGATCATATCAGCAAACATAATCATCATACAACGCTGAAAAGTAGCAGGAGCATTATATAATCCAAATGGCATTCTACGGAAAGCATAAGTACCAAAAGGACAAGTAAAAGTAGTTTTTTCCTGGTCCTCTAAAGCAATCTCAATCTGATAATATCCAGAATAACCGTCGAGAAAACAATAAAAAGGATGTCCAGCTACTCTTTCTAAAATCTGATCTAGAAAAGGCAGTGGAAAATGATCCTTACGGGTGGCAGCATTCAATTTTCTATAATCTATGCACATACGCCATCCTGTCACCAATTTAGTTGGGACAAAGTCTCCACTTTCAATTTTAACAACGGTGACACCAGATTTTTTAGACACAACCTGTGTAGGGCTCACCCATTTGCTATCAGCAATGGGGTAGATAATCCCTGCATCTAATAATTTCAACACTTCAGTTTTGACTACCTCTTTCATTGTAGGGTTCAACCTACGCTGAGGATCCCTACGAGGTACATCCCCTTGTTCGAGATTAATCATATGGGAACATATCAAGGGACTAATACCTTTCAGATCTGCTATACTCCATCCAATAGCTGATTTATGCTCATTCAAAATGCTAAGTAATTGCTCACCTTGCTCTGCAGTTAATGCCGAAGAAATAATCACTGGGTATGTATCACCTGGACCAAGATACGCGTGCTTTAAACCTTGAGGAAGTGGCTTTAGGTCCAGTTTGGGCGGCTCAAGTGATGATGGTGTTGGTGGCTGTCCTCTTTCTGGCAGTTCTTCAAACTTTGGATTCCATGGACCTGCAAAAGAACAATGTTCCAAATTTTTACACATACCATCAACATCAACATTTTCATCCAAATCTAATTCAAAAAAATTAATTTCAGATGTAGCAAACTCCTCTTCAGTGAGCAAATCAATCTGATAAGTCTGCTGGCATTCATCATCCTCATCAGGCTGCTTAGCAACATTAAAAACATTAATTTCTAAAGTCATATTCCCAAAAGTTAACTTCATTAAACCATTCCTGCAATTAATTATAGCATTAGCAGTAGCAAGAAACGGTCTACCTAAAATAATAAGAATTCTAGAATCAGCAGTTACTACAGCCTGAGTATCCAAGACTAAGAAATCAACAGGATAATAAAATTTATCTATTTGAACAAGTACATCCTCTACTTCTCCTCGTGGAGTCTTCGTGGATCTATCTGCCAATTGCAAAACCACAGATGTAGATTTAATCTGTCCTAAACCAAGTTGCAAGTAAACAGAATATGGCATCAAATTAACACTCGCACCAAGATCTAATAAAGCTTGTCCTACTACATGCTTTCCAATGAAACAAGATACAGTAGGACATCCAGGATCCTTATATTTAGGAGGAATCCTGTGCTGAAGCAATGCACTAACCTGCTCTGTTAAAAATGCAATTTTCTTTACATGATGTCGTCTCTTCATAGTGCATAAATCTTTAATCACTTTAGCATATGTAGGAATTTGCTTAATAACATGCAAAAGAGGAAGGTTTACCTTAACCTGCCGAAGATGCTCCAAAATCTCGCTGTTGGGCTCCATAGTAAATTTAGTGGATTTCAATGCCTGAGGGAAAGGGACACGTACCTGAAAGTCACCTGGTGTAGGGCCATCTGAATGATCGGTTTCTACATGGTTCTCTTCAATCCGGTCCTCTTCTTCAACAACAATTGGAGGTTCGGTGGGCTCTTGTGAAGGGCTTTTTGTTGTTTTCCCCCTTCTTGTAGTTACGGCATTCATCTCCTTCACATTATTTTGCTCAACACTAGATACCTGCGTTTGTTGAGGTTGAGCTGGGAACTTCCCTCGTTCATGCACGCTCAAAGAGTTGATCAGCTTCGTGATCTGGCTCTTGATCTCTTGAATATCTTCCTTCCTTTCCTTAGATTCATGCACAATCATAGATTTCAGTTCCTGTAAATTATCATTAAATGTAGGCCTAGGAAAACCAGATGTATTATAAGGAGGGTTAGAAAAAGGCTTATTAGGTGGCGGTTGATGATGCTCGTTGCTCTGTGGAGCGTTCGACTTCCAGCTGAAGTTCGGATGCTCTCGCCATCCTGGATTATACGTCTCTGAGTAGGGAGTGTACGGCCTCCTGAATCCGCCTACAGCGTTGCAATGCTCGTCATACCCACCTCTCATCTCAGCATAGGTGGGGCAATCTTCAGTCTGGTGGTCCACGCCTTGGCAGATCGCACACGACCCAGCCGGCCTTGTAGGTTCATTGTATGGAGAGGTCCAGGCTGCCATTATATCTTTGGTCTTTAATAGCTCCAGCTCCCTTGTTAGACTCTCCACTTTAGCCTTGAGTGCATCCTCCTCTCGCAGCTGATAAATTCCTCCACCTGGTTGCTGCGGTGGTGGTCTGGCCCTGTTTGTACTTTCTGTTGCATTGGGTCCAGTCCATGTATGAGCTTTCTCAGCAAGCTCAGTCAAGTATTCAATTGCTGCATCAGGATCTTTTTGCAAAAATTCACCATTACACATCATCTCAACAAATTGACGTTCTCTAACAGTTAAACCATCATAAAAATAGCTAACAAGACGCCAACTTTCATATCCATGATGGGGACATAAATTCAACATATCTTTAAATCGTTCCCACGCCTGATACAAAGTTTCACTATCCTTCTGTGTGAAGGTCGTAATATGTCTTTTAAGTGCGTTGGTTTTGTGTTGTGGAAAATACTTGGTGAGAAATATCGGTGTCATTTCAGCCCAAGATCTTATAGATTGTGGCCTCAAGGAATATAACCAACTCTTTGCTCTATCCTTCAGTGAGAAGGGAAAGAACTTAAGTCGAATCATATCTAGTGCACCTGGTTGGCCATGGAAGGTCGCCACTACTTCCTCAAACTCCCTAATATGCACATATGGATTTTCATTCTCCAACCCATGAAAGGTAGGAAGCAACTGAATCATGCCAGGTTTAAAGTCAACATGTGCTGCATTAGGTGGAAACATGATGCATGAAGGTGTAGCAGTGCGTGTTGGATGCAAATATTCTTGCAAACTCCTAGGAGCTTGTTGTTCCTCGTGCTCAACCATAATGAAAGTATGATGTGAAGTTTGTGACTGTGCGTCAAAGAGATCAGCAATATATGTCTCACTATCAGAAGTTTCAGAATCACCCTCGGGACGTCTAGCAAATCTGCCTAGTTCGTCTCTATACCGAGGCATACACCAACAAACACACAATCCAAAAAATCAAAACCAAAATAAAGAAATAAAGACTAAAGAAAATGAACGAAGTTACCGCTTTCGGTGTCTACAATCACTGTAATCTGAGTCTGACGCTTTTCTGAACCGTCTCCCCGGCAACGGCGCCAATTTTTGATGTCGCTCAAATGTGTCACGCACAGCGGTCGCGGTGCAGTACAGCATAAGAGAGGTCGAATCCCACAGAGAGACAAGCAGGAAAGATCCAGAAACACAGATATTAATATATTGAAGACAATGAAGAAAGCTAACTAAACTAAATTAGATCAAAGGATTAATGATAATATAGGATTAACTAAAGATATCAGGCTTTTGATAAGACTAGGCTTCAGGAATCACGTCACTCGGATTTAGGTTCTTCTCTTCTCAATGGTTCATATGATACTCAGTTAAGGGATTCACATCCCAATCACCTTAACCGGAAGATATAGAATTATGAATCTGATAAAATATATAAATGTATCTTCCTACGATTGGTTCTTCCTTTTTATAGTTCTAACTTCATCCAACCAAACCTAAGAATACACGATACCGGCTGTCACTACAGGCAACGCGCAGCAAAAGTTCATCGGGACAAAGCCCTAACTCTATCTAACCAGATCTCTAAGAATACACAATACCAACTCTCACAATCGACAATGCATAGCAAAGATTTCACGGGATAGAGCCCCAACCTTGTCTTACCAGATCCCTAAGAATATACAATACCAGCTGTCACTACGGGCAATGTATAGCAAAGGTCTCGCAAGACTCGGTAGGAAAATCAAAAGAGAAGACTATGGGATTATAAGATCATGAAAGAAGCATGACTGGATTCATAATATTAATAATCCACATAGAAATCTATAATCTGAAAATAATATTTGAAGATCCAATACATAGAAAAGAGTTTAACAATGAAAATTAAAAACTATGAACCATTGTTGGAGAAGAAACCCTAATTCTCGCTAGATCATCCGTCCGCCATGCCCGCGGATTACTCGGCCATGGATGGAGATGTCTTCATCTTCTTCCTCTTGAAAAAGTCCAGAAAGAGCCTCTAAAAACGTCCAAGAAGTCCCCCTCAAACCCTAGAAAAAGTCATATTTATAGGCCCAAGTGTCTTCATCCACGGATTAGATCTAAACCATTGATTTTCTTCACTGGGAAAGTAGGATCGATCCCTCCCAGGGTGTAGGATCGATCCCTCTCATTAAAAACTTCAATTTCTGGCTTCGCCCGAGTCCGATCGATCGAACTATGGTTGCTGGATCGATCGGATGCGTAAAAATCCACCTTCTCTGGCTATTTTTGAGTCCGATCGATCCAACTTTAGGTGTCGGATCGATCGGACCCCTTAGGAGGGATGGATGGATCGATCGGAAGGTGAGAAGCTGAAAAATATATGTTCTGTCACGATTCTGCATAGTAGGATCGATCTCACTTTCCAGCATATTTACCGATCTGCCATCCAGACTGCGCCATCGGTACTAAAATTGTCGTAACTTCCTCTATGAAACTCGGAATCACAAACCGTAAAATTCTCCAGAATCTAGACTTCAAGAGCTTTCCAACCATATATGGCACATCATCTAGTTCTTCACGAGAAGGTACAGATTAATTGTTGAAGGTGATCCATATACACTTTTCAGCTTCTTTTAGCCCCAATTTCCTGCATTTTCCAAACAACCATGTGAAGCAACATATAGATGTAAAAATAGTATTAAAGATGTTGATTAAGGATAATAATCTAGCAATTGAGATGGTTATAAGACTGTTCAGAGTGCACTTTCATGCACTCATCACTCATCTATCCCTAGCATAAGAGTAGCTCATGGTGAAACATGTATTGGTTGAATGAATCATTGCCTCTCGGCCTCAAATTCAAACCCTAATCAAGTAGATCTACTCCTAGCATCTACAAGCATTACACACAACATGAATCACATCAACAACAAGATTAACATCCAAGATAACTACATGTATACCATAATAGAGTGAAAGCTACAACCTAAACCCTTAGAGATAGGGTTTAGTTCATCATAAGAAGAAATAGAAGGAAGCAAGCAAGGATTACAAACATCTAATCCGATAGAAAGGTTCAGAACAGGTTCACCAAGATGTAGTAGCCTCAATCCTCACTTCTTCTCTCTTCTTAATCCTCCTTCAAGCTCAAGAACACTCAAGAACAAAAGCTCTAAAAAAAAAAGAAAACGTTCCCTTCAGCCTTGCTTTCTTCCCCTCTGTTAAAAGCCCCCTTTGAAGCTAGGTTTTATCCTCCACGATAGCCCCAACCACTGATGGATTGACTTGGCCAAGTTGGTTTAGTGAACCGAGTCAAAATCGACTCACAATGCAAGTTAGACCAATTCAGCCCGCAGCTACAGTACTTTCTGCTACAGCAATCTTCAAGCTTGAATTTCCATGTGAATATGATATCAAATGAGAAATGTCCCTGAAATAGAAGTTGTAGAACTTTTTAAACGCTTTCTAACAATACCAAGATCATCAATTTCGGATAAGCAATGAGAAAGTTATGACCCAATTACTACAGCTCTGAAATAATACAAAACAGAGCATTCAGCAACAGCAGAAATTCAGCATCAAGTAGCTTCGCGTTTCGGAAATTCTTTAACGCTCCGAACACCCTTAAATCAAAACAAAGTATGTGAGCATGTAGTACAACATGTAATATATAGGGTAAAGCGATAAAATGGATTTTTGGAGTAATCGGTAATACATAAAAAAAATCGTCAAAGACCGTATTGACTAACTAAAAATACGAAATCTGAAAAGGAGGTTCGAAGCCGAATTTTGACCTATGACCCGAAACACACCGAAAACTCCACCAACCAATCCGAAACACCATGTTACACATGTGTGGGCATGAAAACCAAAGTATGGAACACCCGTACTCAAAAATGCATAAAAGCTCAAATCGTAGTTTCGAATCAAAACTCGTTTTCGAGTACGAGACTTTTCCAATACAAGTCTATAGAGTACAAAATATCCCACTCACATGTAGTAACAGACATAAAGTAAGAGTTTGAGTATGTATGTACTCAAACACAATAAAATCTTCATAAAAGCCTTGCTTAGGCTAAGAGGGTGCTATAAGGCCACAAGTGGCGAAAGTGCACAATAAAAGCTATAAAGGGTCACTTTCATGCACAAATGGGTATAAAATAGGGGTTAGATGAGTACAAATACACGCTCTATATTGTGCTCATTATGCACACACGGGCCTTGTATGTGTTAGTGTTTGTTTAGAATGGCTAGGTGGACCCGGGATCGAAAGATCCGGACTTGGGCTTGAGTTCTTGCCCAAGTTTTGCTTTCAGCACACAAAGGATCGATCCTCTATGGCTAAGGGATCGATCCTCTTCGTGCCAGAAAGCTTTGTGAATCGTCATGAAGGATCGATCCTCCCTTGAGGAAGGATCGATCATTCATAAGTCGGTTGGTTTTTCTGCTTCGCGAGGACGGCCGCCGTTGGCCGTCGCTCTCCCCTGTCAGAGGGGGAGGACTTTCCCTCCCTTCCCCTCACTTTTCCCCATCTTTCCCGGCTTTCCCCTCCCCCTTTTCCCTCTTTTCTTCCCCTCCTCTTCCTCCTTCTCTTCTCTTCTTCTTCCTCCTTTCTCTTCTTTCCCGCGGTGCTCTGTTTCTTCCCTTCTCCGCCGGCGAGCTTCTTCCCCTCCATTCTCCCTCCTCCGACCACCAAATTGGGTGTTCTTTGGCTCGTTGGATTCGTGACAACGAGAGGAAGATTCCTGAAGAGATTTGGAGGCTTGTTGGTGATCAAATCGCGGGGAATCAGCCGAGAAAAGCGCAGCTAGGTAGGGTTATACCTACTGATGTTCTTTTCGGGTTTTCTTGAGGTCTAGCCGTTGGATCTTGTTGATCCTTGTTTGGTTGGGTTCCTTATGCCTTGTAGAATAACTGATTTAAGTTTCATGTTAATCAGTTGAGATTTGAGTAAGTTTTATGGATGATTAGTCTCGGATTTCTGGTTTTCTGTTGTTCTTGAGAAACAGCCGGCTTGCGGCGAGTTTTCCGGCCGGCGTGTACATGATCTTGGCTTTTCATAATCATAAGAGTTGTAGATCTTTTTGTTAGCTTTCTATTCCATCTTGTTTCGTAATTGTTGGAGTTGTCTACAATTTCTTATGAATTGTTTACTGGAGGGCTGCGTTGCAGCAATTAATTGTTAAGTTAGTTGATTAGCGATTTTTGATTAGCGTTTTCCCGTTAATCCAACCGTTGGATGATTCTGAATTTTGGATATAATGATCTTGGTATATACAGCTACTGGTCGCTAAGTTGGATCTTGAATCCGACGTCGTTTGGACGTCGGATCGACGAGATCAATTAGCCCCTAAGTAGTGGTTTCGGGTGTTTGAATATAATATTATATTTCGGAATATAATATTATATTGTTTACTGTTCATCAACGGTTTCGGGGTTGCTTCCCGTTTCAGGAGTTCGCGGTTGACGGTCGTGGTACCGTCGTAATGCCGGGACCAGCTGCGGATCGGCTAACAGCGGTTGGTGGTACCGCTGCAGCGATCCAGTAGACTTATATGATATTTGTCATACTGTTGCATGCTCTACTTCTTATCTATGTATGTCATAGCATGCATTATTGATTGTGCATTAGTTGCATTGGTTAGGGCGTGGGTGATCCTTGGGTCGCCGTCCCGAGGCTGGAAGCTCGGACTTAGCCCTAGGACTGGGGTTGGGTAGTTTGGACCCGGTTTGAATTGTAGTGTCCAGTTGATTCGATGATAGGCTTAGATACCTGGTACACTGTTGTGTTTGATGTTTAGAGGTCGTGTCGGCCATGAGCCAAGTCGAGGTGTAGCCGGTACCCAGTCCTTCTAAACTCTTGGGTGGCAGGTGTGACTACCCAGCGGTGCTATCCGCCAACAGTGCTCAGGATCCTGTTGTGAGTGGCAGTGCCGTTTCCTGCCTTACTGAGTGTGACCCAGTGTGTGACCAGTTCGCTGGAAGACCATGACTGGGGCTCTCAGGGGTATCCGGTGGGGTTATGGGGCCCCTGTGATACACCTAGGCTTTGCTTGGGGGCGACACTGTTGCGTTTCCCTCTTCCTTCTGTGTGGCGTAGTGTAGATCCCTACTGAGCTTAGTGCTCACACCTACCCGGGCTGCGTTTTGCAGGTGCAGGCGTCAGTTCTTCTTCCTTGGTCCCTACCGGGTAGTTGGTCGGCGGTGCGGCGGCGCCTGGTGGACTTTGAGAGGTGGTGATCGTTTACTGCTTTTACCCTATGTTAGTTAGTCTCCTACGGGAGTAATGTTGTACTTTGAATCTTCCCCTCTCCGAGGATTTGTATATTTAACACTTTGAGATTTAATCTGTGGTTCGAGGCTTCATTATTATATTGTATCTTTATTTTTGGGGATGCTTTTGGTGAACTGCTAGGGAGACCAATAGGTTAGAGGGAACCCTCGTCAGCTTTTCTTCCGCATTCGTTAGGTTCCGGTTCGCGTCGCCCGGCCCGGTTGGGCTTTCGCGGGTCGGGGCGCGACACACCGGTCCAGACATCGTGAGGCGGTCGTCAGAGAGGTTAGTGCAGATCAGGCAGAGGCTTCTGACGAATTAGAGCCGGCAGAAGAGTTATGCAGATCAGAGGCGACGACCGTTGGAGTTTGCAGTCGGCGATCGAGTGTTCTTGCGAGCATCGCCGTACAGAGGTTCTGTCAGGTTTGGCAGAGGTGGTAAGTTGGCGCCGAGGTTTCTCGGGCCGTTTGAGATCTTAGAGAGGGTCGGCGAGGTAGCTTACCGCCTGGATCTTCCTCAGCACATGTCTGCTGTGCATCCGACCTTCTATGTGTCGATGCTGAGGAAGTATCACCCAGACCTGTCTCATGTCATCAGGGTGGATGACATTGAGCTTGAGGCAGACGCGAGCTTTGTTGAGCAGCCGGTTCGAGTACTTGACCGGAGGGATCAGGTCTTGCGGGGCAAGACGATTCCCTTGATCAAGGTACTGTGGAGGCACAGAGCCACCGAGGAGATGACTTGGGAGCACGAGGCGCGCATGCGGCAGGAGTTTTCGCAGTTGTTTTCTTCTCGAGGTACTTCTTGTCATGTCCTCTAGTGTAGCTGTTTTGTTGTTCCGAGCCCTACCCTTATCGAATCTCGGGACGAGATTTCCTTTATGGGTATTAGGATGTGAGGACCTGTCCCTCTACCCCTGTGGCTCGTTGTAGACCGCAAGGGTAATTTGGTAAATTGCGCCTTGTTGGTTTGTTTCACACCCACGTGTGCACACACTGACCTTGTATGTGTTAGTGTTTGTTTAGAATGGCTAGGTGGACCCGGGATCGGAAGATCCCAGCTCGGGCGCGCGGAAGCTTGCCTTTGGGCAGCTGACGACCCTTGAGCGATCGATCGCTCCTTGGAACGATCGATCGGACTCGTGAGTGAGTCGGTGGGTTTTGACCCGCTCGGATCGATCCGACTTGGTGTTGGGATCGATCCGAGGCGCGAGCGATCAATCGCTCCTTGGAGCCACCGATCGGACTCGCGTCGGTGGGTTTTCTGCTTCGCGAGGACGGCCGCCGTTGGCCATCGCTCTCTCGTGTCAGAGGGGGAGGACTTTCCCTCCCCTCCCTTCTCTTTTTCCCCCTTCCCCCGGCTTTCCCCTTCCCGTTTCCCCTTCTTTTCTTCCCCTTCTCCTCCTCCTTCTCCCTTTCTTCTTCCTTCTTCTTTCTTCTCCCGAAAGCTCTGCTTCCTTCCCCTGTCTCCGGCAGCGAGCTTCATCTCCTCCGTTCTTCCTCCTCCGACCATCATTTTGGGTGTTCTAAGGCTCGTTGGATCCGTGGCAATGAGAGAAAGATCCCTGAAGTAGTTTGGTGCCTTGTTGGTGATCAACTCACGGGGAATCAGCCGAGGAAGCGCTGTCCGGTAGGTTTATACCTACTGATGTTGTTTTTGGGTTTTCTCTAGATCTAGCCATTGGATCTTGTTGATCTTTATCTTGTTGGTTTCCTCATGCCTAGTAGAATTACTGATATAAGGTTCATGATATTGGGTTGATATTTGAGTAGGTTTTATGCATGATTAATCTCGGATTTCCGGTTTTCTTCTGTTCTTGAATAACATCCGGCTTGCGGCGTGTTTTTCGGCAGGTACGTACATGTGCTTGGTTTGTGAGGAGCATGAGAGTTGTAGATATTTGAGTCTACTCTCTAACCCAACTGATTTCATAATTTTCTGATGTTCTTACGATTTGTTATGAATTGTTTGCTGGAGGGCTGCATTGCAGCAATAATTGGTAAGTTAGTTTGATTAGCGATTTTGATTAGTGTTTTTTCGTTTATCCAACCGTTGGATGATTATGAATTTTGGATATGTTGATCATGGTATATACAACTACTGATGGCTAAGTTGGATCGCGAATCTGACGTCGTTTGGATGTCAGATCGACGGGATGAATTAGCCCCTAAGTAGAGGCTTTGAGTGTTTTTTATTATAATATTATATTTCGGAATATAATATAATATTATTTACTGTTCATCATCGTTGTCGGGGTTGCTTCCCGTTGCAGGAGTCCGCGGTTGACGGTCGCGGTACCGTCATAATGCCGGGACCCGCTGCGGATCAGCTGGCAGCGGTTGGTGGTACCGCTGCAGCGATCCGGTTGACTGGTATGCTATCCTTGACATACTATTGCATGCATATCTCCTGTTTGTGTATGTCATAGCATGCATCGTTGTTTTGTGCATTAGTTGCATTGGTTAGGGCGTGGGTGATCTTTGGGTCGCCATCCCGAGGCTGGAAGCTCGGACTTAGCCCTAGGACCGGGGTTGGGTTGTTTGGACCCGGTTTGAATTGTAGTGTCCAGTCGATTCGATGATAGGCTTAGATGACTGGTGCACTTGTGGCTTGATGATTGTAGAGATCGTGTCGACCTCGAGTCGGATCTGAGGTGTAGTCGGTGTCCGGTGTTCTTAAAACTCTTGACTAGAGGAGTTTCCTACTCAGTGGTGTCTTTTCCCACCAAACAGTGTTCAGTGTCCTGTTGAGAGTCAGCTGTGTCGTTTCCTACTACTGAGTGTAACCTGACATGTGACCAGCCCGCCTGGGAGACCATGATCATGGGCCTCAGGGACACGCGGTGGGGTTATGGGACCCCTGTATACACCAAGGTTCTACTTGGGGGCGGCACTGTTGCGTTTCCCTCTTCCTTCTGTGTGTCGTAGTGTAGATCCCTACTGAGCTTAGTGCTCACACCTACCCGGGCTGCGTTTTGCAGGTGCAGGCGTCAGTTCTTCCTCCGTGGCCCCTACCGGGCAGTTGGTCGGCGGTGCGGCGGCGCCTGGTGGATTTTGAGAGGTGGTGATCGTTTACTGCTTTTACCCTTTTGCTAGTTAGTCTCATACGGGAGTAATGTTGTATTCGAATATTCCCCTCTCCGAGGATATGGATATTAACACTTTGAGTTTTAAATTTGTGGTTCGAGGTTTTGCTAATTAATGTTGTTTTAATTGAGGGAGCTTTGGTGAATTGTTAGGGAAACCGATAGGTTAGAGGAAACCCTCGCCAGCTTTGTTTTCCGCGTTTTGTAGGTTCCGGTTCGCGTCGCCCGGCCCGGTTGGGCTTTCGCGGGTCGGGGCGCGACATCTCTGGTATTGTCATTGTCCACCCTGTGTCAGGGATTGTCGGATGTGAACCACCCCCTGAACAGTGGCCATCGGAGGGACATACTATGGACAGGAACCCTAGGGGTATCATAGGGATTTGTGGGATCTCTGGTATTTTCATTGTGCACCCTGTGTCAGGGACTGTCGGAGGTGGACCACCCTTGAACAGTGGCCATCGGAGGGACATACTATGGACAGGAATCCTGGGGGTATCGATGGGGTTTATGATTTGGAGTTTAGGGGTTGTATTGGCTCTGTGCTTTGAGTGCTGAGAGATGGTTGTCGTAACCACGGTTATTCCACCAAGTGTGGAGATCTCGCATGGGACAGTCCTGGCGGAAGTGTCCCGGCTGCCCGCACTGGAAACAAGTGGCTGACGCGCCACCAGGCTGCTGACCCTGGCCTCCCCCTGACGGAGCCTGCCCAGACGGCCTAGTTGTCAGGAGGAACTGGCCTGGCGGACTCGGCAACTGTGCCTGGAACTGCTGCGGGAGCTCCGACCGCTGCTGAAAGCGTCGCTGACACCGCTGGTGCCCTCCGCCGAATCCCCCTCTAAACTGGGGCCTCTGCGGTGCACCGGTAGAGGATGCCGGTGGAACTGCCCGGCACCTCTCGTCTCGCGACTGCGCCTCCACTACCAAGGCGCAGTTCAGGACTGCTGAGTGCGTCTGAAAGCGATGGGAACTCGTCTGGCGCCTGATCTTTGGACGAAGACCCCACTCGAACTGCTGTGCCCTGGCCACTGAATCTGCTGCCACTGCCCCCGCGAAACGGACTAAGTGAGTGAACCGGGTGGCATACTGCTGAACGGAGCGAGTACCCTACAAGAGGGACTGGTACTCGCGAGACAAGGCGTCACGCGTACTCTCCGGGAAGTACGCGTCCAAGAACAACGCCCTGAACTCTTCTCACGTCGGCTCCTCTCCGCCACTGGTGTGCTGACAGTGCACCACCAGTCAAGGGCGTCACCATCGAGCTGGAACGCCGCGAGGGTGACCCGAATCCTGTCATCCCCGACGAAGAGAGCGTCGAGAACGCGCGTGACTCCTCGGAGCCAACCGTCTGCCGTGGTCAGATCTCCAGTGTCACCGCTGAACCTAGGCCGGTTCAGCCGCCGGAAGTCCATCATGACCGCTGCCGTGGGCCGCCCGTTGACCGGAGCGAGGACCCCCTCCTCGGCGAGAGGGGCCTCCTCCCGTGTGACCGCAACCGTCGCCGGTGATGGCTCAGTCCGTCGAGCTCTGACCGCCCTGACAGGTGTTACCCTGTCTGGTTGAGCGGGCCGACCAGGTCGTGCCCCACCTCGACCAACAACCGAAGGTCGGTCTCGAGCTCCCGCCATCTGTGCAATCACCAACGACAACGAGCGTTCACTCGTCAGAAGCCGCCAAAAACAAGGCAACACAAACAGAAAGCGGAAAAGCACAACACATCAAAAGGAGCATGCGTGGATGTTCTAGACATAGAACTAACCCATTCTACGCTCAATCTCAACCGAATCCTTATCCTAAACCCTGGGATCTACAACCTATGCTCTGATACCAAGCTGTCGCACCCCGACCCGCGAAAGCTCAACCGGGCCGGGCGACGTGAACCGGAACCTACAGAATGCGGAAAAGGACGGCGAGGGTTCCCTCTAACCTATTGGTCTCCCTAGCAATTCATCAAAAACCCCCCAAATTAAAACAACAATTTAAATAGCAGAACCTCGAACCACCGATTCAAAACCCAAAGTGTTTAATATACATAACCTCGGAGAGGGGAAGATCCAAATACAACATTACTCCCGTAGGAGACTAACTAACCAAAGGTAAAAGCAGTAAAGATCGCCACCTCTCAAAGTTCACCAGGCACCGCCGCACCGCCGACCAACTGCCCGGTAGGGGCCATAGAGGAAGAACTGACGCCTGCACCTGCAAAACACAGCCCGGGTAGGTGTGAGCACTAAGCTCAGTAGGGTTCTACACTACGACACACAGAAGGAAGAGGGAAACACAATAGTGTCGCCCTCAAGTAGGACCTGGGTGTATACAGGGGTCCCATAACCCCACCGCGTGTCCCTGAGGCCCAGGAGCAGCCATCAGTAGCAGGAACAACACTGGCGACACACAACTGCTGGGAACGGCACTGCAGGCGGGAAAAAAGCACCGCTGAGTAGACAAGTCCTCTACCCCAGGGTCCACACAGTGGGACACCGGCTACACCTCAGTATCCAACTCAAGGCCGACACGACCTCTACAATCATCAAGCAACAAGTGTACCAGTCCTCTAGGCCTATCATCGAATCGACTGGACACCACCATTCGAACCGGGTCCAAACTACCCAACTCCGGTCCTAAGGCTAAGTCCGAGCTTCTAGCCTCGGGACGGCGACCCAAAGATCACCCACGCCCTAACCAATGCAACTAATGCACAAATCAACAATGCATGCTATGACATACACAAACAGGAGATAGCCATGCAACAGTATGATAAGGCATCATAAAAGTCAACTGGATCGCTGCAGCGGTACTACCGACTGCTGCCAGCCGATCCGCAGCGGGTACAGGCATTACGACGGTACCGCGACCGTCAACCGCAGACTCCTGCAACAGGAAGCAACCCCGAAAACGATGATGAACAGTAAACAATATAATATTATATTCTGAAATATAATATTATATTCAAAACACTCAAAGCCTCTACTTAGGGGCTAATTGATCCCGTCGATCCGACATCTAAACGACGTCGGATTCAAGATCCAACGTAGCCATCAGTAGGTGTACATACCATGATCAACATATCCAAAATCCATAATCATCCAACGGTTGGATTAACGGGAAAACACTAATCAAAACCGTTAATCAAACTAACTTACTAATTAATTGCTGCAACGCAGCCCTCCAGTAAAACATTCATAACAAATCGTAGGAAAATCGAAAAAGGGGTTTTTACATATCTATCCTTCAAAAGTTTCTAAATATCACAATTACCCCTATATTTTTCCGGCTTACTAAAATACCCTCAAAAACTTGAAAAATGCGTAAACCTACCCCTCCGTCTACTTCCGTCTATCCATCTAACTTAACCATGGTTTCATCAATTTTGACTGACTATTTTGACTAGTTTTCTTAGCTTGCTGACGTAGGAAGAAAGATATATGTGTTTTCGTCAATTTTGACTGGTTTTGTTGGCTTGCTGACGTAGGAAGAGAGAGAGAGAAGCTGTGGCCTCTGCACCCAACTCTCCGGCACCCATGCATAGAGCACTGCCTCCAAGCTCGGCGGCGGTGGCGAGGAGGGGGACATTGTGACCCTCTCGGTGACGACAATGAAGGCGTAGGAGGAGGTGTGCGGTGAGGTCCATGGCCATGACGCCGGCGCCTGCACCCCATGCCGGAGAGGTTGAAGGTCTTGATGTTCACTGAACCTTTACATTTTTTTGTTGATGAGTTCAGCCAAGAAGGCTTATAAACTAACTACTAGATCATTACAAACAACTAGAAAACCTCAACTAAACCTCCCGGTCCATCACCCAGGACCCAATTAAACTCCGAGCAGTTTAATAAGGCGACTCCATCTTGCCACTGCATCTGCTCTCTCATTATAGATCCTTGGTACGTGCAAAAACAGAGTATAGTCCAAACAGAAGATATAGAAATGTAATTCCACTGTATTACATAGTCCAAAGCTACATTCTAACTTATTCGCTGACAGAATTTTAGCTCTGCCCTCAAAAACAGAGCATAGTCCAGAGCCCGACGTCTTCATCCCCGGGCTCGAATAGATCAGCTAAGACCAATCGGGAAGTGCTGCCAATATCGTCGTCGGAGAGCATCGAGATCGGTGCCCGTGTCTCGGACCAACTCCTTCGTCGGCTTCGACGCCTCCCACTCTTGATGTATGTTCTTGATCATGCATCCATAAGGTTTGGCATACAGGACTTCCGGTAGATGGTGCGCATGAAGTCGGCGCTCTCGTCGGAGAAGAGCCGGCTGCGGAGGCCGAAGTACTTGGCGACCTCGAAAGTGCCCAGCGATCATGGCCCGGCGGTCGTGGTCTTAGCTTGTAACAGGAGTAGATGCGTTACAGGTATTAACAGGGGTAATAATGTCTTTTTAGTTGCCGCCGTTAACGGCGTTAAAGAATATTCCATGAAGATTCGCCGGCAAGTAACCCGAGGGGTAGATTAACCATTTTCTCAAGTTTTCAAGGGTATTTTAGTAAGCCGGAAAAATATAGGGGTAATTGTGATATTTAGAAACTTTTGAAGGATATATATGTAAAAACCCCATCGGAAAATTATGAAATCAGTTGGGTTAGAGAGTATATTCAAAGATCTACATCTCTTATGTTCATCACAACCCAAGACCATGTACGTACCAGCCGAAAAACACGCCGCAAAAACTCAACTAAAGATCATGAAACGTATATCAGAAATTCTACTAAACATGAGGAAACTAACAACACCAAGATCAACGAGATCCAACGGCTAGATCTAGAGAAACCCATTAAAGACCATCAGTAGGTAGAACACCTACCGAAGAACGCTTTCCTCTGCTGATCCCCGCAAACCAGACACCAACAAGACTGTAAACCACACCAGGGGCCTTCCTCTCGTTGCCACAGATCCAACGAGCCTTAGAACACCTAAAATGATGGCCGGAGGAGGGAGAAAGGAAGAGAAGAAGCTCGCCGGCGGGAAAAGAGAAGAAACAGAGCTTTCGGGTGAGGAGAAAGGAGAAGAAGAAGAAGAAGGAAGGAGGGGAAGGAGAAAAGGAGGAAAAGGGGGAGGGGACAGCTGGAAAAGAGGGGAGAAAGGTGAAGGAGGGGAGGTAAAGTCCTCCCCTTCTGACAAGAGAGAGCGACGGCCAGCGGCGGCCGTCCTCGCGAAGCAGAAAAGCCACCGACGCCTAGTCCGATCGATCGCTCGCGAAGGAAAAGCCAGTCCAGATAGATCCAACACCAAGTCGGATCGATCCGACACAGGCTGGATCGATCCAACACCAAGTCGGATCGATCCGAACGGGTCAAAAACCCACCGACTCGCTCACGAGTCCGATAGATCGCTCAAGGGCCGTAAGCTGCCCAAAAGCAAGCTTCAGCGCGCCCGAGCTGGGATCTTCCGATTCCGGGTCCACCTAGCCATTCTAAACAAACACTAACACATACAAGGTCAGTGTGTGCACACGCGGGTGTGAAACAAACCAACAAGGCGCAATTTACCAAATTGCCCTTGCGGTCTACAACGAGTCACAGGGGTAGAGGGACAGGTCCTCACACCAATAGTTATATTAAAATTTACATATATTAACGTGAGCAATAGTTAATGTATTGGTTAAATGCAATGAATTTGATGTTTCATATTCATGAGTTACATTTGCATTTAGAGAGGACTTTATGGCTGGTCATCTCCTCTCTATAGGCTGTATATATAGTTCTCAAGGCCACACGAGCAAGGGGATATGAATAAAGAAAATTCTTGACCAACTGGGGATATAAATAAAGAAAATTCCTGACCAGCTGGGGAAAGTATCTTGATTGCTTGTGAGGTTCTTGATGCATTTGTTACAGCTTTAAAGTTACATTTTGTGGGGTTTTTTCTAAGGCATCAAAACTGTGCATCGCTAACATGTATGTGTTTACTATTTGTTTCAATTATGTTATAGCTTTTAGATTAGTATTTGAAAATATCACATGATATTTTATACATTAAAGAACGCACGATCTAACACTATTCTAATGGTTTGCTTGATCACTATACCAATCACAAGCTCACATTTTAATGTAATATCTCTAATGGATTTCAAAAGCCTACTCCTATGTTTTAGTTACCGTTACTCTACACAAGAATAAGAGACTATGTCCAAACAGTAAAAACTCAAGTAGTATTCTCAATATTTAAAGCACATTCTAAACAACAAAGTAATTCATAAAATAATTCTGAAAATAAAAAATTACAAGTAGGGTCCAATCTCTCAATTTTACAACTACTAACCTTTCAAGGTCATTTTCTTTAGGTTGTACATTGTAGAAAATTGCTTTTAAGAGAGACAAAACAATAAAATAAAACACGACATTAACTTAAAGCCATGAACCCATGGGTCTCCTGCAAGAATCAAATACTTGTTTATGTCAAATAAATCAATATTTGATAAACGACAAATTTTTATTTTGCTTTTCAGGATCCATTTTAATCATCTAGTAAGAATAATTGTGAAATTGTATTTTTCAGAACTAACTAGTTTCCTGAAATAAATCAAGGTGACAAATATGGTTCCAATCATATGCCTAGCAAACATTTTGATGAATGAGTAAACAAATGTGAATAAATTAACATGTGTAAACTCACACTATCGAAGTTGTGCCCGACGATTCTTTTGAGCATAGAATTCGTCAATTATCTCATATGTGTCAATATATTGAGCAAGCTCTCTCTCGGTGTAGATAGTTATAGAATCTTTCAAAACATCATCGTCCATTTTATTACGAATAACAGTCTTAGCTAGCTTTGTCACACACCGACCCAGAAAACCCATCCGGACCGGGGCATGAGCGACCTAAAACTGTTCCCTTCCAATATGACGTGATACATTAACTTGAACAATTCACTTCTAGGGGTAAAACAGTAAATTTAACAATCTACTAACAGATCCAGATCCAACTTCAACATCTATAACTTTCCATAATGTCAATTGATATAGAATTCCATTGGTACAAGATACAATATATTAAAACCTCAGAGGGAAATTATACATTTAATATAATTCTTGAAGGATGTCTATTTACAAAAGTCCTCAATTTATAACTGTACAATAAAAATATGTAAAAGTACAACTGGACCCTTTGGATCCTCAAGCACCTCCTGAAGTTGAAACGCCCGCCAAAGGTATGTCCAGCTGGAGCTACAGTAGAGGAACTAGCTCATGCACCTGCACACATAGCCCGGGTAAGAGTGAGCAATAAGACAGTAGGGTTCTACTTTACGTCACACTGAAAGGGAGAAAAACAACAACAGTGTCTTTTCTCCACCTAAGTCTAAAGGATGCCAAGGGACCCCATAACTCCATCAATTCCCTAGGGATCCGACTTCTCTCAACCAACCACGCTGGGACTGTCACCATCACGCTGGGAGAAACCAAAACCAGAACTGAGATGTGAACACCATTACTCAACAGAGAACCACTGCCCGAGGATACACGTCAGGGACATCAACAACCATCCTTAGCACTTGACATTGGAGAAACGACACGATTTCTAAACCTCAATCAACAGAGTATGTGTAGCCAACTAGATATCAACCTAGATAAAATAAAATTAACACAACAATTCACGCCCTAAACCTTGGTACCTAGCTTCGGTCCGAAGGCTAAATCGGAGCTGCCCAAGCCCTTAGATCGGTGAAAACCCTATTCGTCCACGCCCTAGCCTTATGCTTCTAATGCAATCAAATGCATGAATGCTCAAACACACATAAATAAGAATACATGCATGTAACAATATGCTACAACAATATACAGGGCTAAGGCAGAACAGACAGCTCGCCAAATGGAGTAAACATAGCAAGGGTCTAAACAAAGCAAATATAGGAGCAACATGCCTACAAGCCTTCACAAGGCTAACGAAACAATTAAACATAACATTTAATCTAAATTTCAGCATTACGACCGCATACACGGGCCCGTCAACCAAAATTCTACAACGGGGCTCACCCTCGACCAAATAGATAACAACAACAACAATAAGCAGTCAATTAAAGTAGTAAGACACATCATCGACCCATTTATCCTACACATTCTCGGGAGTCATCACTGTCCCTGGTTAACCATAAAGTGATAAATGGCTATGTACAAGTGGTTAGGAAAGCTATCAAAACAACCACAAACTATATATAGCATGCTTGACATAAAACTACTTGAAATCGGTAAATTTTGATAAATCATCCCAAAATATGAATCATGGCATAATTCGAAGATAAATCCATCAAAATTCCAATTTAAATCTCATCCTAGTCCTTATTCATCATCAGAAAAGACATACAAGAAATCCAGGTTGAAAAGAAATCAAAACTTTGAAAATTAGAACAGTTTCAACTAACTGTGCATAAGAGATCGATCTTCATGCCCATGAAGATCGATCTTTTCTTAATCTCTACTTCATCGTAGCTTACGAAACAATTCGTAAAAATCATAGGAAAATCATAAAATTATGAAATCAGTGGAATTGAAAAGTAGATTCGAAGGTATACAACTTTCATCTTGAAAGATTCACGATATCATGCACATATGATTCAAAAATCGAGCATGAAGATGACTATTCAGCTAAAAATAGAAAACCTTTTAACCAACACAGAAGAGATCGATATTCATGCCCATGAAAATCGATCTTTTACATGCATGTCCTTTGCCATGCAAGAGATTGATCATCATGCCTATGAAGATCGATCTTCCCTATGTAGATTCTCTGCTAGGCAACTAAAAGATTGATCTTAATGCCTATGAAAATCGATCCTTCATATGTTGGCAACACATATGAATAGTGTCGAAAATTCAATTTCTTAGATTTCATCTATCAATACTTGTTGGAATCAAATGAAGCTTTGAGAGGAGGCATAGAAGAACGTTGGGAATCTATTGGCATCAAGGAAACAGGGTTTCAAAGGCAAAATATCAGATCTGGCTTGTTTCAGTCGAAAAGCCTATAAAACCGATAAAATGACGATAGAAACCAAACTGAATGGCGAAACGCAAAACCAGAACAATCAGGTGTTTGTAAAACGTCGATTACACTAGAATACGAAGTTACAACATATTCCAACATGTATTTCTATATTAAAACATCCACAAAGCATTTCCTAGGCAAACATAATCATACGATTAGGGTAGAAACATCTACTTGTACTAGCTGGGTAGACAATCTACCAATCCCCCAAGTCTCACCACTCCATTTTCTCCACGCATCCGCGATCCACGCTCCAAACCGGCAGCTACGAGAGAGAGAGAAAGAGAAGAGGAAGAGAGAGAAAGGGGAGGGGGGTTTATATAGAAAGCTGGAACCGATCACAACCGTCCATTTCAATCTTTCCCGATCGAGCTCAGATATTCCGATCGGAAGCGTCCTTAAGGTTCTAATCAATCACATACATCAATCTAAGGCTGTGTGTGCTCTACGCGGGTGTAAACCCTACCGTCAAGGTGCAATTTTACCAAATTGCCCTTGGGGTCCAAATACAGCGATGCAATCAACCGATCGTAAACCAAGGCCAACCGAGCTAAACCAACCAAACCAAATGCTCGACCTAACGCGGTCGAACCGGGTTGGAGGTACGGATCCTCACAAGCTTCATAGCTAAAAATACTCACTCTGTAGTGGCTGTTGAAACATGTAGAGTTAACAAAAGGCGAATTAACCTATTGATCATATTGTAGTGTTGTGACTTATTTGTCTCAACTAGTTGTTGACATAATTCAGAAATGGTGGACAAATTCTAAAACTTTGCATGAGAAAACACATCGAGCTTATAATGTCCAAGCTGACATCTCAAATGGTACATGTCTTATCTAGTAAAATCAACAGGGTAAAATTTCTCCACTAAACTACAAATTTGTTCAATGTCGAACAATTTGAAGTTGTCATTTGGTTCCAAATCATAGCTTAGCTTTAGAAGTTCAACTACATTGTCATTGAATCTAGTGTTCAATTCTTCCAACTGAAAATAAATTATAGTATTAAATATATCATAATGATAATGATGCTGAACTGAGATGGGATCTTTTTGCTGGCAAGAACGACTAGCTTATTTTATAACAATCACTCATATCAGATACATCAATGTCATAATTCTCACAAACTAATATACCATGTTGAAGGATAACATCGAAGCCATCATCTTTCAACTCTTGAAGCAATGCTTTTGTAGTAGAGAATAGATCCATTGCATTTAAGATGTCAAGTGATTTTTGTTGCGAGGCTTGATTACGCCCTTAACGTGCACACAACAACGGCGGTCGTGGCAGTGCAGTAAAAACGGTCGGTTCACAGGGAGGCAGAAATGCAAGAGGAGAGCACAAGCATGCAAGGTAGCTAACTAGGGGTTATCAAGATTAGAATAACTGAACAAAACATATAACAAGATATGGTTGGTTTGTTGAATAAATTCAGAGGGGGAACCAAGGGATAAGAGGAGGCAAGGCCTCGGGAATCACCTTCCTAACATGGCAGCTATCCTCGCCTAATGTCCTTGTAACACAATCGAGGGATTCACATCCCAATCCCTCGACCGGAAGATATGGAACTACAAGTCAATCATGCTAAATCTGATGATCCAAATGGCCTAATCCTCAACTATTAAGAGCTAAATCATGTTCACTAGGGTCTAAGACAGTGATGTTTCAACTGTCACTAGTGGACACACCGTAGCAGAGGGCTCCTAGGAACAAGTGACCTAAGCATACCCCTGCTCTAAGGTTATGAATTATCTAATGTCACTTTAGACAAATCATAGCAAAGAGATAGAAATGATACAGTAGATCAACATCCAAGCATGTATGAATAACAACACCCACATAGGAAGAACATGACAAAAGAGCTCATCTATTCATTCAAAACCATTCAATACAAGGGTAAAAGATAAGGATTACAACCCATGCTAGAGGAGGATCATCCTCTAGCCTAACCAAGGACTACTCCATGGATGAAGACATGGCCATCTCCTCCACGTGCTCTTCTTCTCCTCTTTTCTGTTTCTTCTCTGCTATATCCTCCCTCCCCTGTCTCCTCTCTCTTTTCTCTGCTATCTCCTGATATATCTCCATGGGTCCCCCCTCTTTTTCTGCTATCCTAGTATATCTGAATGGGTTTTTCTCCTAAAAACCTCTGTCGGTTGTGTTTCTAGGCCCAGCTTTTTATCCACTCCAGGGTAGATGGGTAAGTTGGAGTGGTCAAGACGATTTCATCTACCGACTAGGAATATGTGGACTAAAGCCAGCACAAACAACAGCTGGCTTAAGAACCTTCTCCTTGAAAACCATGCAGGGATGGAGAATGCTTTTTATCCATTCATTGCAAGTGCTCTCATCAAGGGGTAGCCAACTAAATGCATCAATCAATGAGGCTTTTTCATCAGCAGACAATGCAGTAGCAAGCAGGAAAAAGCAGCAGCCAATGAGCAGCAGTGAGGGGAGTTCCATCGGCAGAAAGTGCAGCAGAAAACAGAAAATGCAGAAGCCATTCAGCAGCCAGCAACAGCCAATGCATTCTGAAATTTGCAGAGCATTCCAGCCAATATGAGGTACTCTAAGAATATTACATGAATCAAATCTTCTCACCACACCAGGTATAAGGCCAAGATCTTTAACTGCAAGGAAAAACTAAAAACTGTCAACATAGATTTGGAAGCAATAGTACAGCTGAAGCTTCTATGATTTTTCAGTCTTTATACAGACAGAATCTCCCAAAATTCAAAACATGAAAACTGTAGAGCTCTTTCTTGTCTTTCCACAGCATCCTGGATCATCCCAATCGGAGCTTGGATGAGAAAGTTATGCTCAATTTACTAGCAGCTGTCTAGAGACTCTTTAATCTGGAAATCCATAAAGACTCCGAAAACTTGTGAAACACACCATTTTAAACCCATTTCAACTGTTAAGGGTATAAAACACCGATGATAACAAATCATACATATTAAACAAGATTTAACAACATTTAATGCATAAATCGGGTATCGAAAGCTAATAATTGGATGCAATATTTGCATCCAATCAAGGCCTGACAAAGCAAATTTGTAATCTTCATAATATTATGCATCAAGTGTAAGATAAATAAGAAATCAAATGACTTCATTACCATTAAAGAACCTATAGCTTCCCCACGAATAAAGTCAGAGGAACTATCATCCATAATGCCTTCGAGTACTTTAATTGTTGCACTATACATATCAACTATACCACAAATAAAATCAAAGTGAGAGCCCTACCTGGTAGTTCCAATTCTTTGCAATGTACCAACCTGATTAACCCATCTACCAGTCTCGCGTTCTCCACTAGAGAGAGAACGAGCAATCTCAATGCTTTGAGCAGTCTATAACTTTGAATGACGCTTTGAAGAAGAATTCATAATATTCACAATAGTAGTCAGCTTTGAGAAGAAAAGCCAAATTGTTTGCTCCTTCTCTGCAGCCCCAACTAATGATAGTTGCAATCGATGAGCAAAGCAATGCACATAATAGGTATATGGACAATCTCTAAGAAACAAAGCCTGCAAACCATTCCATGCACCACGCATATTGCTCGCGCCATCATACCCTTGAGCTCGCATATTGTGAATATGCAAATTATATCGTGTCAAACATCAGATATTTCTTTATGAAGTGTTGATGATGATGTATTTGAAACATGCATAATGTCAAAGAAACGCTCACGTATGGTACCATGAGTATCAACAAATCTAAGCACAATAGCTATTTGTTCTTTATTAGATGCATCTTTCGCTTCATCAACTAGAATGCAGATTTTACAATCACCCAACACATCACGAATTTTGTTCCGCATTTTGGTTGAGAGAATTTATAAAATACCTTTTTGAATCATTGGTGATATATATTGCATTTTTTGGAGCATTCTTCAAGACAACATCTGCAATGTTAACATTCAATCCTGCCATAAGCTATATCATCTCAATGAGATTACCCCTATTACGAGAATCTGATTATTCATCATGGCATCATAATCCACAAGCTTGCAAGCTTAGCCACTATACACTCTCAATTGTTGCCGTTAGGCACAGTCTGTTCTTCTTTATATCTTCAGAAGTTTGAGCATTATTGACTTTGTCAATATGTCGTGTGACATTCATTAAGTCATCAACAACCTTTACATCATTATTGTGTGGAGAAGCATGGCCTCCCATATATGTCAAAAGTGCACATTTTGCCCCATCATTAACTCTTTTGCAACTTTTAATTCCATCAAAAGTAAATGTGGGTTGTGAAAATGTATTCTTTAAAAAAAACATGGAAAACAAAATGATGCATCTTTAAAAGGAGAGTACTATAACCAAGGAAATTGGTTGAACCAAGAGTTTTGAAATCGACGATATTGTATTCCAAATTCAGTGTGATGACATGTCCCTCTACTCTTGGGTCGATCGCCTGGGTCGGGCCCCTGGATCGTTTGCTTATTTCACGTCGAGCGCTATCCGGTGGGACGTAAGGGCAATTTGGTAAATTACGTCTTGTCAGTTTGTTTCACACCCGTGTGTGCACACACTGACCATGTTTGTGTTAATGTTTGTTTAGAATGGTTAAGTGGACCTGGGATCAAATGATCCGGGCTTGGGCTTGTGTTCTAACCCAATTTTAGCTTTCTGCACCAAAATGATCGATCTTCTCTTGCTAAGAAGATCGATCCTTTAATGCCAGAAAGTCAAACTACATCACCATCATTCATAGGTCGGTTTGTCCGTCTATAAAACGGACGCAACCCCCTATTCGGCTGGATTTGGAAGAGGTTGAGGGCTGGCTTAGCAACGTGGATTGAAACTGCTTTAGTCTAGGTAGAGATGCTACCTACTTGTTTTTCTGCTTTTCTTGAGGTTTTGAGCTTGCCTATGTTTGTTTTTAGTAGACCTCGTTGCATGTTTGTTGGTTTCAGTACTAGTATCGGTTTTGGACTCGTGGTCCTTCTTACTACTAGATCCTAGGGTTTTGTGGGATTTGGTAGTGTTTTTCGGCGGTATTTTCCTTCTCCGGCTCACCGGAGAACCCATGAAGATCGATCTTTGTTGAGAAAGGATCGATCATTCTTCGGGCGTCATGTCTGGCCCGTGCATGATCGATCTTATGTTTGGTTCTGAGGGAGTGCAGTAGAGCCATTTTCCCGGGATCGTGTGTGACTTTGCGGACGTGTTCTCCGAGGTGTTGTAAGGGCTTCCATCATCCAAAGAGGTCGATTTTGAGATCGACCTAGTATAAGGTACCGCACTGATCTCTCTTCCAGCTTTCAAGATGGCACCAGTAAAGCAGAGCAAGTTGAGGAACCAGTTGGACGAGCTGACTAGCAGAGGCTTCATCCGTCCCAGCATGTCTCCCTGGGGGGCGCCAGTGTTGCTCGCAAAGAAGAAGGATGGTACACTACGGCTCAACAGGGTGACGGTGAGGAACAGGTATCCTGTCACACCCCGACCCAGAAAACCCATCCAGATCGGGGAATGAGCAACCTAAACCTGTTAAGTCATCAATGGGCGCGGAAAATTTTGACAGAGTCTCCTCTATAATTCTTACACAATGAACATGTACAATTTCTCATATTTCACAATAAATTCAAATACATAATCATGAGGGCACAATTTGTAGATTCACAACTAATATCATTATGACAACCCCATTCTAAACATTCAAATAAACGACATTGTCTTTAATATCAAAATTAACAGTTATACAATTTGTTCTCAAATAAGATGCATAAGCCTCCAAATGTTAACTACATCAAATAAATATAAAATGCTGAATGAAAGCTCTCAATCTGCCAACAACCTCAAAGTCCACCCGAAGTAGAAGGCGCCTCCAAGAACTGATCCGCCTGGGACTACTGAAGAGGAAGGAGTGGCGCCTGCACCTGCAAAACGCAGCCCGGGTGGGGTGAGCATAAAGCCCAGTATGGTTCTACTCTACGGCACTCTCAAGGAAAGGGTAAACTGCAACTGTATCTACCTTCGTCAAGGCTAAGTATGCCAAGAGGCTAAACCCTAGCCTTGTCGATTCCCCGAGGGCTCTTGTCCAGGTCCCACCCTCACCCAACAACGAGGGGAAAAACAACACGACTGCGGGCTCCTGTCCAGGTTCCACCCTGCCCAGTCTCAATACCACCATCCCTCGTGGGGACAAATGTCAGGGCTACCGACATCCATATCTAGCACTTGAGCGAAGGTAGACACGACCTCTACACCTCAATATCATCAATCAAGAGTGTATCTAGGTTGTAACCTCAATCAACACAAGATTATAATCACACCATCTCGCCCTAATCCTCCTACCCATACCTCGGTCCTAGAGCTAGATCCGAGCTACCCGACCCCTCGGATCGGCGATCGAGCCCATCACCCGCACCTAGCCTTAATGCTTCTAATGCATACAACATGCATGAGCCTAATCAAACAACTAGGTCTAGGTGTCTCTACATGACAATTCATCAATCACATGTCCACAAGATATAGCACAGCTATAGGAGAGATTTAGTATTCAAGAATTAATCAACAACCAAGCACAACATTCATATACCCCGATCATGCATAATCATTCACTACATACAGAGGGCACACCTTCGGCCCAATTAGATCTACACATTCCCACAAATAAAATAGGAACGGGCACACCGCCGGCCCTAGGCTTGAACATGCTACAGGATTAATATAGAATTGAATATTTCACTTGCAACTCTACTAACTGGAAAGCAGAATTTGATCAAAGGACTTGAATAGATAGGGAATAAACTACTATGCATGCACTGGCTATACTCGACATACAAATACCATCATGATAGATAAACTGAACCAACAGTAAATTGATAGCCCAACACTTTAGCAAGTAATCAAAGGACCTAGCATAGCTGGAGTTGGCAGGGAATCAAGGAATTGGACAATCACCCTTCAAGCCAACAAACCCGGCAACCCAATAGCTTCACCTCAGAGCTTAGCATCGATACACCCTCCCAGCAAGGAGGAACTATGCATTGTATACCATAACATCAAATGAAACCAGATAATGGCAGCCAGAGTAGGTATGAGCATTGAACAGGAGACGGAAAAACTGAGAGCAACAGAGGAAGTTAGGACGGGGAGAGAGGATGAGCATTTCAGTAACAGAGAAGGGAAGAACACCAGTGAATTCAAGAAGACAGACCCGACGGCTAAGTCTCAAGCCATCTCCTTGGCACGCAACTGAATCAGCAACATAGATCAGAATCCAGCCCCAAACATCAAAAGTCCTAATGGAATTCGCGGAACTCGAGTAGAAGGCCATCCAAGAGCAGGGGAAGAGAAACAACACATAAAACAGAGGAAGAGAGGGGCTGTCCGTCTAGAACAGAGGAGTTGAAATCCATCACACAAGAGAACGAAAACCAGAAAACAGAACACCAGCAGGAACCCAAATCTCTGGCCAATCAAGAACAGAGGAGAAGCACAGAGGAGAAGAACATGGGAAATCAGAAACCCATCAAACCAGAATCATGAAATCAGGAAAGAAAGAGAGACGATGAACAGGGCATCAATACCCTAGCTAGCATTGAAATCCAACATTAACTCCTAGATCTAACAACGGCAAGCATTGAGGAAGGAAAAACCATCAATCAGATTAGCAAACAACTCCTAACTAGCTTGCTTCAATTAACCCTAGAGGCCTAACCCATGGTTAGGGTAGGAAATCCCTACCTCTAAGGGCTTCGTCCGATGAAGAAATCACTCCCCTCTCCTCTTCTTCCGCCGCGATCGTTGTCGCCTCCGAGCTCGCCGCCAGTCGCACGCCGCCGCTACCTCTCTCCTCAGGCCGTGGGTCGCCTCCAGTCGCGGTCGCGGATGCCGCCTCTCCTCTCTCTCCGATCCGCCGCTGTCGTTCCCTCGCGCTCTCTGTCGCGAGCTCTCTCTCTCTCTCTCTCTCTCTCAACAGTACCCTAGCGGCTGCGGGAGAGAAAGAAAGGATCTTATAAGATCCGCTGATCTTGGATCCTGACCGTCAGATTAGCTAGAACTAATCACAGCCAATCAAACGTCGATCCGCACGATCCAACTCAGATCCTCTGATCTGTAGCTCCCCTAATGGTCTACTCAAACACATACATCATCATAAGGCCGTGTGTGCATTACGCGCGTGTGAATCCAACCCACAGGAGGCAATTTGACCAAATTTCCCCTGGGGTCGCAAAGAGGCCATGCGATCAGCCGATCGCGCTCGACGCGGAAACAACCAAGAAGGGATCGGCCCTCGACCGACGCGGTCGAGTCAGGTCGGAGGATCAGGTCCTCACATATCCGATGCCGGGGATCGACGACATGTTCGACTAGTTGTGAGGATCTATAGTCTTTTCGAAGATCGACCTCCGCACATGCTACCACCAGTTGAGAGTTCAGGATTGTGACATCCCGAAGACGGCTTTCTGACTCGGTACGACCTGTACGAGTTCGTGGTGATGTCCTTTGGGCTGACGAACACACCACCAGTGTTTATGGATCTGATGCAAAGGATCTTCTGGCTGTTCCTAGACCAGTTCATGGTGGTGTTCATCGATGACATTCTGATCTACTCTCGGTTAGAGGAGGAGCACGGACAACACTTGGTGACAGTGTTGCACCTACTTCGGGAGCATTGACTATATGCCAAGGCTTCTAAGTGCGAGTTCTGGTTTGCACATGTGGGATTCTTTGGGCATGTGGTGTAAGTAGCAGGGATCTTAGTTGACCCGGCCAAGGTTGAGGTAGTGGTACAGTGGCAGAGACTGAGAACAGTATTCGAGGTTCGTAGTTTCCTAGGCCTGGCGGGATACTACAGGTGGTTCGTGCGGGACTTCTCCAGAGTTGTCGGACCGATGACCAGACTAACACAGAACACCGTCCCATTCATGTGGGATGATGCTTGTGAGCGAGCCTTTGTGGAGCTGAGGACGAGGTTGACCAGTGCGCCGGTGCTGATCGTCCCCGAGAGAGGCGTGGGTTAAAGTGTCTACTGCGACGCCAGTGGTGAGGGCTTGGGTTGTGTTCTCATGCAGGAGGGACACGGAGTTGCCTATGATTCTCGTCAGTTGAAGAACCATGAGAGGAACTACTCGACCTATGACTTGGAGTTAGCATCAGTGGAGGACTACAACTTTGAGTTGCATTACCATCCGGGTAAGGCAAACATCGGGGCAGACATGTTGAGCAGACATGCGAGAGATACCTGAGTAGCAGTGTTAGGGTTATCAACATGGCACTGGCAGGCATTAGAGACAGTGGGCCGGTTGGGGCTCGAGTTCGAGGATCAGGGTCCCAGCAGTTTCCTCTACATAGTGCAGAGTATGCCAGCAGTTCTAGCCAGGGTGATAGAGGCGCAACATAATGATGTAGAGCTAGAGGAGTTGCGCACATTGGCAGGCACGGAGGGCGCAGACAGGGTGTGAGGACCTATCCCTCTACTCCTGGGTCGACCGTCTAGGTCGGGCCCGTGGCTCGTTGTGGACCGCAAGAGCAATTTGGTAAATTGCGCCTTGTCGGTTTGTTTTACACCCACGTTGTGCACACATGGCCTTGGATTGATATGTGTGTTTGATTAGATCCTTGTACGCGTTCTCGATCGAGAGATCAGAGCTTGATCAGGGAAGATCGAATCGGAAGGTTAAGATTAGATCTCGTAGCTTGCTGAGTCACCCTGACCCAGTCACTGTCACTGTAGCAGGTCTGTTCACAACCTGCTATAAAGACCCCCTCCCCTCCTTCCTTCCCTTGTTTCCCACGACCTTTCTTCTCCTTCTTCTCCTTCTTCTCCTTCTTTCTTCCCGTTGTGAGTGAGACCTTGAGAGAGAGAGAGAGAGAGCTCCGGCAGCTTCTCCGGCGAGCTTGGAGGTGCTCCACGATGAGGAGGAAGCCATCTTTCCAGTGGTTTAGCGACTGGTTTAGTGTAGAACGGTAGGTTTCTACACTTCATCATTTAGTTAAGTGTTCTAGGATGGTTAGATGTTTGAATTGCTTGTAGACTTTCCAAGTATCTGATCTAAGTTTGGAGTGATTTAGTTTGGTTTTGATTCGGATTTGAGTTAGTTTTCCATGGTTCATTTCCGGATTTCTGTTCTTCATTGAAGCTACATGTTCGAGCCATTTTCGCAGCACTTTCTATGCATGATCTCAGTTGATCTTCAACATGACTGTTGTAGATCTCTGAGTCTACTTTCCAACCCAATTAATTTCACATTTTTCTGATTTTTCTACGACTTTTGGTGAATTTTATTCCAAACTATGTAAGAACAAAGTTTTCCCGAACAGTACCTCGCGATCGATCCACGGATCAACCGCCAGAATCCACAATCGACCATCGTAGTCTCCGCGGTCGATCGTGAGCCTTAAAATCACCATTATAACACCTCACGGTCGATCCGTCGATCGACCGTCAACCTTCACTTCTCCACAGTTGACTGTGACATCGACCGCCAGCCTTGAATAGTGTTTTTTCATGGTTCTTTGATCGGATTTCCTTTATGATAGATAGCCAATGATATTAGGAATCATGCATGCTATTATCAGTGGATTTTTGTCGGGGGTGCTTCCCGTTGTAGGTTTTCCCTGTGAACTGGCTGGCAGCTGGTGGTGTTACCACTGCAGCAGTTCCTTGGCTTATTTACCTGTTCACCACCCCGGTCTGGCTGCGTGCCGAGTCTAGACCTTGTTTTATTATCATCATATATGTTGCATGTTTATCTGTTTTCCCCTGCGTGTGTACATATCATGCATTTTTTATTGTGCAATAGATGCATAAGGATAGGGCGTGGGCGATGGGTTGATCGCCGATCCGAGGCTTTCGAGTAGCTCGGATTTAGCTCTAGGACCGTGGCGGGTAGTGTGGTCCAGGTTGGATGGTAGTATTCTATCAATCTTGATGATAGGTTTAGATGGCTTGGATACATGTTGATCGATGATTTCGAGGTCGTGTCGGCCTGGAGTCGGGTTCTGAGATGTAGCCGGTGTCCGGTTATAACGACTCTTGGGCAGAGAGTGTGCCTACTCAGCGGTACCAATTCCTGCCAGCAGTGCCGGTTTCTTGCTTGTAAGTCAGCAGTGTTGGTTTCCTGCTTACAGAGATTGACCCGTCGTGTGACCAACTCGACTAGAAGATCATGATTGTGGACCTCAGGGACACGCGGTGGGGTTATGGGACCCCTGTGTACACCCAGACCTTACTTGGGGGCGACAATGTTGTGTTCCCTCCTTTCTGTGTGTTGTAGTGTAGTTACCTACTGAGCTTAGTGCTCACTCCTACCCGAGCTGTGTTTTGCAGGTACAGGCGTTAACTCTTCTTCAGTGGCCCCTACCGGGCAGGTGTTTGGTGGCGCGGCGTCGTCTGACGGTGCTTGAGGAGCGGTGATCGTATGTTTACCTTTTTGTTAGTGATGTATATAAATGTTAACCCTTTTGAGGATATGAATCTATATTATATTATATCTTTTGAGGTTGTTGATTATTGTTAAATAAGGGTGCTTATGGATCGATTGACCAAATCGGCGCACTTCCTGCCAATGCGGACGACAGACTCGACAGACAGGTTGGGCAGTCTGCACGTCAGAGAGGTAGTCAGACTACATGGAGTTCTAGTATCTATAGTGTCAGACCATGACCTCATGTTCACCAGCAGGTTCTGGCGAGGTTTTCAGGAGGTAGTTGACACACTCCTGACTTTTAGCACGATATTTCATCCGCAAACAGACGGGCAGTCAGAGCGAATGATCCAGATCTTAGAGGACATGCTGAGGGCATATGTCCTCGATGCCGGAGGCAGTTGGGAGGAGCACGTTCCCTTAGTGGAGTTCGCCTATAACAACAACTATCAGTCCAGTCTTGGAGTAGCATCTTTCGATGCGTTGTACGGTAGGCCGTATTGTTCCCCAGTGTGGTGGATAGAGGTTGGAGAGGCAATAATCACCGGTCCAGACATCGTCATGAGGTCGTCAGAGAGACTAGTGCAGATCAGGCAGAGACTTCTGACGGCTCAGAGCCGGCAGAAGAGTTATGTAGATCAGAGGCGACGATCGCTTGAGTTCACAGTCGGTGACAGGGTGTTCCTGCGAGCAACACCATTCAGAGAGTCAGTCAGGTTTCGCTACGGTGGCAAGTTGGTGCCGAGGTTTGTCGGGTCGTTCGAGATCCTAGAGAGGATTGGCGAGGTAGCCTATCACTTGGACCTTCCTCAACACATGTCAGCTGTGCATCCGATTTTTCACGTGTCGATGCTGAGGAAGTATCACCCAGACTCGTCTCATGTCATCAGGGTGAATGACATCGAGTTGAGGCAGACGTGACGTTTGTTGAGCAGCCAGTTCAGGTACTTGACCGGAGGGATCAGGTCTTGCGGGGCAAGACGATTCCCTTGGTCAAGGTACTATGGAGGCACAGAGGCATTGAGGAGATGACCTGGGAGTGCGAGGCACGCATACTGCAGGAGTATCCGCATTTGTTTTCTTCTCGATGTAGCTTTTGTCATGTCTTCTAATGTAGCTATTTTTCTGTTTCCAAGCCCTACCTGTCACGCCCCAACCCAGAAAACCCATCCGGTTGACTTACCCCGAAAGAACCTCGAGTCCAAACTCGGTAATTCCACGAAGGAGGAATTTCCTGGAAGCTACAGCTGCACAAACAACAACACGAGGGAAACCTGCTCTCCCGAGCACCCTTAAAACAAAAGGGGGAGGAGTTCACCATAGACTGGTGAACAACCCTAGCTCTCGGCAACCAGAAGGCGCGCAAACCAACGACCTTCAACGAGAGCAAAACAACGCCGTCAAGTATACTCGCGACACCTTCCCACGGCCAAAGAAGCACAACTCGGGGCGCGACCAACAAGCGCAAACCGAGGAAGCCGTCGAACCCCAACGTATCCCACACGTGGGCAACGAACACCTAGAGGTCTCCAACCTCTAGCAATCGCCCCGACAAGAGCAACCAACCCAGGCTCTTGTCCCAAATCGGTGGCTACTCCCAAAGCCACACCCGACTCCAGTCCCAAGCCAACACAGCTGCACGGGGATGAGTCACAAGGAGAAAACACCCAGCGCCACAAGAAAACCACGAGCCGCAAGACACTCCGAAAGCTGAAGGCTGAAGCTGAAAGCTTGAGGAAGGCGGCTCTGAAACGGGCTGCTGGTGAAGGTGCTCTCTGCCAAGAAGTGCATGAAACTCTGGTAAGACTGGTCGCTGCCTCGTCTCCGGCAAGACTCTATCTAGAATCTACAATCCTGTGTCTGCCACAGGTACTTGCCTCATCTGAGGTATCAACCCACTGCTCTGCTCCACACCGTGCGTCACGCCCGACTGCTCTGTGGTAAGCGTCTCGCGCTCCTCGCAACCAGCACCGTCGACGGAAAGGCACCCGACGGCTAGCACTCGAGCACCCTGTAGATTCCCTCTCAGTTTGGCGGTCTAGGCTACCTCTCAAAGGACTGACACGATGCTGATGTTGCCACGGCTGTCGCTGATGCTGAAACCACTGTCTCTACCAACGACGACCCTACCGTTCCCCAGAAGCGGAAACGACAACCCCGAAACTCACCACGACCACGACCACCGACCAACAGTCCGGTGTCAACCCTCAAGTCATCTGTCTCGGTATCCGGAGTACAGTCCAGGGCGTCTGTCACACCCCGACTCAGAAAACCCATCCAGGGCGGGGCGTGAGGGTTTCTATCACTATTCATCTCTAATTGGCGCGATACAAAGCAGAAAAGATAGATAAATTTAAACAATTTATATTCCAGAGGTGAAACAGAAATTCAATTCATAAATATATCAAGTTGTACTGTTTAAACATCTGATCACAATTCTTATCAAACTCATCCAAGGGAAAAGATATTATACAATAATCCAAAAAGATCCTCGAAGATGTTTATAATATACAAAACTATCAAAAGTACAACAGTCATCCTGCAGCAACCTCAAACACCTCTGGACATAGTCGCGCCACTAAAAGCTGATCCTGCCGGCTCTACTGCTGTTAACCCTATCTATGTCCCAAGGGCTCCTGTCACGAAACCTCTCTCCTGAACATATTACCAGGAGGCCAAGGAACAGTAACATGCAGGATCACCCTTACCCAAGCAGGAATACCATGCCTTGGGGAACCACATCGGGAACGCATCGACAACCATCCTTAGCACTTAGCCTTGGGAAGACAACACAACTTCTAAACCTCAAAACATTGATCAGAGTCAACTATAACACCTCCTCGATAACATGAAATTCTGATTACAATCACACCCTAATCCTTACTATCCAGCCATGGTCCTAGAGCTAGATCCGAGCTACCCGAGAGCCTCGGATCGGCGAAGACCCTATTCACCCGCACCCTAGCCTTATGCTCTAATGCAAACAAGATGCATGCAATGCTCAGGCACAGATAGAGAGATATAAGCATGCAGCAAGATGACATCAATTATACAAGGCTAGGCATAGCCTATAGCTAGCCAAGGGGTGAGCATAGCAAAAGCCTCAAGTACAGATAATCTATACTAACCAAACAAAGATTAGCGCAAAGAGATAGACACAGATATACAATAGTCTTCAGTGCTCTCTCGCACCTGAAAGACTAAGGTTCCACAGTTACCCCGCAGGTAACTGGCCAACAGTTATACAATAGCCCTCGGCACACACCGGCAACGGGCTAAGGTTCCACAATACCTCGTTAGCTAACACTCATAGTTAGCTAACGGCTAAGGAAAGCTATAAGCATTTAAACTACTATGAACCAAGTATTTAAATGCCAGTCAACAAGTGAAATCGCCAAAAAGATAAGTACGCGGTTCGATTCTCAATCTCGATAGAAATCCCTCGAAAACCCCATAAAAACGACATGTATGCTTCCTAACATAATTGGATATCTATCATGGATGAAAACCAATCAAAGAAAACCAGAAAAACACAGCTCAGTGGCCCATGGTCAATGCGACGGTCGATCCGACGGTCGACCGTGAGGCCACGGTCGATGCCATGGTCGATCCGATGGTCGACTGTGGGGTCAAATGAGGGAAAGGCAAAGAGGCCACGGTCGATCGGTGCATCGACCCTGGGAAGCCCAAAACGAGACAGAGCCTCACGGACGATGCGACGGTCGATCCGACAGTCGACCGTGAGGCGGAATCGAAAAAGAGAGGGAGCCCGCGATCGATCGGTGCATCGACCCTGGGAGACCCAAATCGCGACAGAGCCTGATGGACGATGCGATGGTCGATCCGACGGTCAACAGTCTGGCTCAAAAGAAGCGTATCAACGCTTGACGGTCGATCCACCGATCGACCGTCGAGCCTAATGCACAGTTCATCAAAACAGTGCCGGAAATCCAATTTCTTGGATTTGAATGATCAAATCATGTTGGAAGTTGATGAAACTTTGCAAGCATGCATAAAAGATGATGGAGAAGCTAATGGTGAGAAGAAAATACGATTTTGATGGTTAAATCTCCAATCTAGGTTGAAACGGTCGAAAACCGACAAAACGGCGATAATACGGAAATCAGCCGTTAAAATACGGAAATCGCACGGTAGGAATACTCGAAGCAAGCCACAATACACATGCTATAAGTTATACAACATTCTAACATGTATTTCTACAGCGAAAACATAAGAAACCTATCCTAGGAGAACCCGATCATAAGATCGAGGTAGAAACACCTACTTGAACAAGCAGGGCAGCTCCTCCACGCATCCGCCAAGTCCGATCGTCGAAATCCGCTCCCCGAAGATCGCGCCTCCAAGCCCTAGCTCAGCCGGTTGGAGAGAGGAAGAGAGAGAGAGAGAGAGAGAGGGACAACGGCAGGAGAAGAAGAAAGAAAAGAGAGAGAGAAAAGAAAGGGGTTATTTATAGAAAGCTGGAATCGATCACAGCTGTCCGATTCGATCTCTCCTGATCGAGTTTCGATCTTCTGATTGGAAGCGCCCTTAAGGTTCTACTCAAACACATACATCAATCCAAGGTCGTGTGTGTAACGCGGGTGTGAAACTGACCACCAGGGAACATATTTACCAAAATGCCACTGGGGTCAAAAACAGCGATGCGATCAACCGATCGCATCCCAATGCCAACCGGGACAAACCACAAACAAGACCCTCGACCTAACGCGGTCGGACCGGGTTGAAGGTACGGGTCCTCACAAAGGATGTTCTAGACTTAGAACTATCCCAACCCCGCTCAAATCTCAACCATAGACCTAATCTTATCTCGAAAGACCTACAACCTACTCTGATACTAAACTGTCACGCCCCAACCCAGAAAACCCATCCAGATCGGAGAGTGAGTAACCTAAACCTGTTAAATCATCAATGGGCACATAAATTTTGACAGAGTCTCCTCTATAATTCTGATACAGGGGACATGTACAATTTCAAATATACATGATAAATCTAAGCAATTAGATCAAGAGGGCAGAAATGTAAAATACTAAACTGAAGCCCTCAATCTGCCAACAACCTCAAAGTCCACCCGAAGTAGAAGCGCCTCCAAGAGCTGATCCGCCTGTGGCTACTGAAGTGAAAGGAACGGCTCCTGCACCTGCAAAACGCAGCCCGGGTAGAGTGAGCATAAAACCCAGTAGGGTTCTACTCTATGACACTCTCATGGAAAGGGTAGACTGCAACTGTATTATCTTTCATCCCAAGTCTAAGGTGTCACTGGAGGCATCACACCTCATCGATCCAGAATGGGCCCCTACATAGGGTCACCCTCACCCAAGCGGCGAAACGAGGACGGCCAACACGAGCCCGGACCCAGGGTCAGTCCATCGCCGCTGCATTCACCGCCGGAACTCTCACCGTACACCACCCCTTGTACGGGAATATACGTCATGGACATCGACATCCACACTTAGGCCCTTGGGACAAAGAGACAATACGACCTCTATTCCTCAATATCATAATTCAAAGGAGTATATCTAGGTTGCAACCTCGATCAACACAAGATCATAACCACACAATCTCGCCCTAGTCCTCCTACCCATACCTCGGTCCTAGAGCTAGATCCAAACTACCCGAGTCCTCCTACACAATCTCGCCCGCACCTAGCCTTAATGCTTCTAATGCATACAACATGCATGAGCCTAATCAAGCAACTAGGCCTAGGTGTCTCTACATGTCAATTCATCAATCACATGTCCAACAAGGTATAACATAGCTATAGGGTAGGTTTAGCATTCAAGAATAAACAAAAGCCAAGCACAGCATTCACATATCCCAATCATGCATAATCATTCAACACATACAAAGGGCACACCTTCGGCCCAACCAAAATACACATTCTCGAGGGTGATCAACCCCTCGGTTAACCCATGAAAGAAATAGAAATGGGCACACTGCCGGCCCTAGGTTCACACAATATAATAATGCATACTAGCCAACGATGAAATTGTAAGAAACAAAAAGAGGAAGAGCAGATGGCACTAAAGAATGGCAATAGCATTGAGTATAGGGACAACAGTAAGGTTCTGCATAAAACTAAATTGAAGGACTGCATCTATGCCAACAGTTGTACAAGGTATACAAGGTCAAATTTGACAGAAGTTAAGTGGAATTTCAAGCTTTGATCCGAAAAATCAGTTTCAGAGGAAAGGAAGGGCCAACACTAACCAACTACCCAACACCCAACCAAGAGCAGAGGCCGTGAAGTGGAATCCAGGGATCAGCAGTTGATCCCAAAGGGGATCCAGCAATTGCAGCAATAATCCAACGCTTAAAAGCTCAGCCATATGACCCTCAGAGAAATCGGGAAGGGGTTGGAGGAGGATCTCAAGCCTCCAGCATATCAAGGTCAGAGGAGGAGAAGGAAGACAAGGCAGGAACAAAGGGAGAACATCAACCAGCAAGTATTAACATCAGCCAGAGACAGCTGCGCTATCCGAAGAGATTGAAATGAGTTCCTCAGCTTCCACAGAGAGAGTACAGCGGGGAGGGGAGGATCCTCGCTTTGGCCGTGCTGCAGGCTCGCATCCGGCTAAACCGTGGGAGTCTCCGGGACCTCCAGGGGGGCGGTCTTGGGCAAGTGTTGCTGGGGGGAGAATGGGAGCTCCTTTGTAACTATGGAAGAAGCAAAAGCAATTGTGAAGCGGCATCCGAACATGGTAGTATTCGATCAAGAAGAACTACAGATTAGCCAGAAACAATGGGAATGCGCACTTTTTGGTAGATTTGTAGGGGAAGGGTTGGCCTGGAGTACCTGAGGCAGCGGCTCGCGGCTCTTTGGCGTACGTCGGGGCCATTCTTGGTTACTTACATGTATCAGGGAGTCTTCGTCCTCTTGTTCCACTCTATGGAAGATATGACGGCAATCTTAACAGGGGGACCTTGGTCTGTAGGAGGGAGAATGCTCTCCTTGATCCGTTGGAGACCCTGTTTCCGGCTGACTGCAGATGCCTTCTATTTAGTGCCAGTCTGGATTAGGTATCCTTATTTGCCATCGGAGTTTTATCGCCGGAAGTATCTGATTGGAATAGTCTCACAGGTGGGAACACCCCTAGCAATTGATTTCTCAACAAGGAGCCTAGGGCGCTGCAAGTATGTGCGAGTCTGCGTAGAAATCAACCTGAATGACCCTGTTCTACCTTGAATCACAGTGGGAAGTGGGGAATTGGGAGTGGACCCTTTCACATTTTATCAACCCTTTGTCTATGAAAGGGTGGTCATTTGCTCTAACTGTGGGAGAATTGGGCACCATAGATCTGCATGTTTATATGAAACTAGACATATAGATCGGGTGCCTAAATCGGTGGATCCTGATGATCCCATGGATCATCACGAGGGTAATCAAATGATGGTCCATGGAGATAACCAACAGAGTGTTGGGACGACGGAGACCACGATGCTCGACGCTAGAACACAGCAACGGTCGACAGAGGAGGTGCAAACGCCGACGATGAAGAATGGTACGGCGGGTCAGATCCGCAATGGGGCGGCTAAGAAAGATGAGAAGATGAAGGCTAAGGTTGAGTCCAGTGACTGGATTACTGTCACAAGGCAACGCCGGCGTAATAACGGCGGACATCCCGGCGAAGGAGAGAGAAAGAAGAAACCCGGCGAAGGAGAGAGGGGGAAAAAAGGAATGGACAGGACATGTCAGAAAAGTACCTCGGGAACTGTTGGAGAAGGAGCCGTTGGGAAGGTGACGCAAGGTCCAGCTGGTACGCCGCCCCCATCATCCCATCGGACGGCGACAGGACCCGAGCTCCCCAATAGCAGTAGCAGACGTATGGAGGTGGGAGGTAGCAGTGATCCGAGGGAGAGAGGCCTTAGAGGGGCGGCAGATTTAACCCTAGGGGTGCACCGATTTAATGAGGCAGCTTGTGACTTGGAAGTGGGAGTACACGTGGTAGCTGATGGAGAGGCCTTAGAAGCAGATATGCTTGATGATGAATTAGAGGAGCTAAACTTGGTTGAGGCTGCATGTATACGGGCTGGTCCTGGTCGGGCCCGTGGGAAGAAGCCCAACCCAGTTGTTTTCCCTAGGGGCCCTGCCAAGCGTGATCATCCCATTGTTGAGCATAGACCTAGGTCCTATGATCTGGAGGAATCCAAGATGGCGGGAGATGGCTATATAGATTCTGAATTCAAAGAGGCACACGATCAAAAATTCCAGAGTCTCCAGCAGGCTCTGCAAGGGAGAGGACTGGTCGGTCATGTTAACTCGGGCCAGCCACCTAATGATGATCACCTAGCCACTGTTGGTCATCTCCCTCGTCCACCGGAAGGTGATCTTCACATGGTTGCTGCTGGACATCTCTCTCGACCGCCGGAAGTTGATGTTCACATGGAGGAGGAGTCTGTTGAGGAGGTTGACCATGGTGGCACCCCTTCACTTCCTAAGAAGGGAAAGTTCATGACTACGGGTGGAGAGCAACCGCCCTTCACTAGTAGTGTTTAATGAAAGTTCTCTGTTGGAATTGTAGAGGCATTGGGCATTCTAGAGCTTTGTATACTTGTCGCCGCCTCCTTCGTGATAGATACTTACAATTTATTTTCCTTTTGGATGTTTTGATGCAGGCTGATCATGTCGATGGGCTTCAACAAAAGCTGGGACCAAATGTCGATGTTTTCCTTCTCCCTGCCGTTGGTAGGAAGGGAGGGATTTTGGCAGTTTGGAGAAGAGAGTATGAGCTCGCATCCTTTACATCCTTCTCCACTCAGTCTATTCATGGCTTGATATCCTCTAAGGAGGAGGGGGACTGGTTTGTCACGGTGGCCTATGCTTCCAGGAGGGCTCCTGACCGACTTGAGTTGTGGGATGCAGTGTCAAATATTGTTGATCTTGACACCCCACACCTGTTGATCGGTGATATGAATGTTGCTTCTTCTACGACGGAGAAGCCAGGTGGTAGGCCTTTTAATTACAATAGGAGCGTCACGGACTACCTGGAGTTTGTAACTAGGAATAACCTTGTCGACCTTGGGTTTGTTAGGCCTTCCTTTACCTGGTGCAACGGCATGTTTGGTACGTCTAGGATCCTGGAGCGCCTTGACAAGGCACTGGGCAATGTGCAATGGCGGTCTACCTTCCCATCTGTGGAGGTGCGCCGCGTATTGCGTCGGATCACTGTCCTTTGCTCTTGACTACTCAGGAGCTGGAGCCGCGTACTGGACCGGGCATGTTTCGTCTGCGAAACCACTGGATGCAGTCTGAGGCCTTCAAGTCCCTGGTGCACCGCACTTGGGCTAGACAGAGGAGAGGTACTAAGGTTCGAAGGCTACAGGGTAAGTTTTTGGATTTGAAAAAGACTGTCAAGAGGTGGAGTCTGGATGAGGAATGTTGCACCAACACTCGGACTCAGTTCTTAGCGGAGAGCTTGTCTGACCTGTACGAGATGGAGGAGGTAACGGAAATTCCGGTTGAAGACTAGCTGAGGATGAGGATGATGGAGAACATGTACGAAGCTGTTCTTCGTCGTCAAGATATTTCTCGGGCTCAAGCTTGCAGAGCTAAATGGATCAATCATGGTGATGAGAACTCATCCTTGTTCCATGCGTCAGTGATGCCGCGCCACCATCGGTCCAGGGTAAGGGAGTTGGTGCTGGAGGATGGGAGAATTCTGTCATCTACGGAGCAAATTGGACATGCTTTTGCCGCGTTCTATAGAGATCTTTGGGCGGATTCAGGACCGGAGCTTCTGCGGGAGTTGTGTGACCTCCCTACTATTACTGAGGAGCAGAAAACCCAATTAATAGTGGCTATTACTACTGACGAGATTACGGAGGTTGTCCAGTCCTTGAGTCCTAATCGCTGTCCAGGCCCGGATGGGATCACGGCAGACTTTTACAGGAATTTTGGGGGGTGGTAGGGCCTAACTTATCCTCAATCATCCTGGATTTCTTCAACCACTTAAAGCTACCGGAAGCATGGAATGAGACTTTCATTTCGTTAATTCCTAAGTGCAAAAACCCAAGGAAGGTTAAGGATTTCAGACCCATTAGCCTATGTAATGTCTCTTATAAAATTATTGCTACCATTCTTTTGAGCAGGTTGAAAGATGTCTTGCTTGGAATTGTCAATCTTGAACAATCAGCGTTCGTGACTGGAAGGAGCATCCTTGACAATATTGCCTTGGCTCAGGAGATCATGCACTCTGTTGAGGTTTCGCCTACAAGTCTGCCCCTTATGGCTAGTAAGATTGACGTCCGTTCGGCTTATGATAGCGTGCGTTGGGATTATCTGAGGCTTGTTCTCCAGAGCATGGGGTTCCCGGGGCGTTGGACGGACTGGGTAATGAAATGTGTCACTACCCCTAAGTTTTCCTTCATTATTAATGGGCAGATTGTTGGGTGTGTCGTGCCCCAGCGGGGACTTCGTCAGGGGGACCCGTTGTCACCCTTTTTGTTTGACCTTGTGCATGTTCCATTGTCTACGATGCTTAACAACCCGGTTTATGGGCTGCGGGGGGTGACCTTCAAAGGAAACCAAGTTAGGGTGACTCATATGCTTCATGCCGATGACTGTTTCTTAGCCTCAGAGGCGAGTGTTGTGAAAGCACTGAAGATTAAACTCATCTTTGACAGAGTTAAGGACCTTTTCGGAATGGAGCTCAACCCTTTGAAATCTAGTCTGATGATTTGTCCTTTGCTATCTGAGGCTTGCCGACGGAGGATTTGTCATCAATTAAGAATGGGTGAGGTCAGTACTCCTTGGAAATACCTTGGGGTGCCGATAAGCGGTAAGAGACTATGCTCACGGGACTTCGGTGATCTTATAGATAAAGTGGTGGAGAGAATTTCTGGATGGGAAGGTGCTAGACTAGCTCTGCCAGGGAGAGTTATCCTTCTTAAACATGTCCTACATGCCTTACCTGTTTACACTATGATGGCGACGCACGTTCCAAAAGGTGTCCTCGATAAAATTGATCGATTAGGCCGGGCATTTTTGTGGGATGGTAAACGCTCTGGCTTGTCTGTGGTACACTGGAACCTGGTTTGTGCTCAGCATGAGGATGGGGGTCTGGGCTTGCGTGACTTGAGCACTTGGCAACAGGCTCTTAGACTTCAAAGAAACGCGAAGTTGTGCCCGACGGAGGATTCCCTTTGGAAGAGAACTGTCACAGCAAAGTATAGTTGGCAGGGAGCTTTACCTCCCACCAAACCTTCGAAATGTTGTTCGTCGTCTTGGCGCAGGATTTGTGCGTCTATTGATGACCTTCGTATGGGCTTGAGATGGGCTCCGAGTATTGACAGCAAGGTCCATGTGCTGAAGGACTGGTGGGTTTTGGACTTGCCTCTTGCGCGGAAGCCTACGTTTTTTAACATTGATTGTATGCCGGAGAGATTTCTTGTTGGTAAGCTTATCAGACATGGGGTGTGGCACAGGAGTTATATTGAGAGGATCTTTCATCCGATCATTTGTAACTTGATTTGTAGTCTCCCCATTGGACCCAATACTGAAGGGGACAGGTGTATTTGGACTCATGATCCGAAAGGTAAGGTCTCATCTAAAGCTGCTTACTTGAACTTTTATGGAGAGAAGAGGAGAAGTATTGTGCAAGGAGGGCAACAACCACGATGGAAGAGTATCTGGTCGGGTCCCTTCGGGCCTCGGGTGAAGTCGTTCATTTGGAAGCTGTGCCATAGGAAGATACCTACTCGGGAGGCCTTGGCGAGTGTTGGAGCGGCATCGTCGAGTGTTTGCCCACGTTGCGAAGCGGAGGTGGAGTCCTTAGACCATATTTTTCTGGATTGTGATGTTTCTTGCAGGGTATGGGAGCGAATCTTTGGAGGGGATGAAGTGTTCCGCGTAAATAAAGGCTGGCGGTGATGGAGAGAGGTGTTGGAGATTTCTTCTTCATATAACACGGCGTGACAAAGGAAGGCTAAGCTGGGCTACGGGCTATGGATGATCTGGAAGGATCGCAACATATGGGTTTTTGATGGCGACGGATCTTCACCGGAGGCTCTTGCAAGGATGGTTCTATGGTTAGTGAAGGAATGGACTATGCAGCACTGGGTTCGGGGACAGGAGGAGAGTAGAAGCTCGGCTCACGCACCGGGCTTCTCCATCATCCAGTCTGACGCCTCTGTTGATAGGCGAAATCTCAACTCCGGTCTTGGGGTGGTGTGCTACACGGAGGATGGGCTACCAGTGTGGGCAAAGGCGGAGAGGTGTGATCATCGGGAAGTCATCCGGGTGGAGCTTGAAGCGTTTATGATGGGATTAGGTGAAGCTCGCCGTAGGGGACTCCGAAAAGTTATCTTTGAGTTGGACTGCAAGGATCTGGTGGACCAACTCAATGGTAAGTCCCATTGGGCGGCACAGCTGAGAAGCCGTCTTCAAATTGCATGTTGGGAGGCCTCTCACTTGGAGGAGGTGTTGATATTATTTGTCGCGCCCCGACCCGCGAAAGCCCAACCGGACCGGGCGACGCGAACCAGAACCTAACAAACGCGGAAGAAAAGCTGGCGAGGGTTCCCTCTAACCTATGGGTCTCCCTAACAGTTCACCAAAAGCATCCCCAATCAAAACAACAATAAAATATTTAATCCTCGAACCACTGATTTACGAACTCAAAAAGATTTAATATACAAAACCTCGGAGAGGGGGGAAGTTCAAATACAACATCACTCCCGTAGGAGACTATCTAACATAAGGATAAAAACAGTAAAGGATCACCACCGCTCAGACACCACCTGGCGCTGCCGCACCGCCAACCAACTGCCCGGTAGGGGCCAAGGAAGAAGAGCTGACGCCTGCACCTGCAAAACGCAGCCCGGATAGGAGTGAGCACTAAGCTTAGTAGGGATCTACACTACGACACACAGAAGGAAGAGGGAAACGCAACAGTGTCGCCCTCAAGTAGAACCTGGGTGTATACAGGGGTCCCATAACCCCATCGCGTGCCCCTGAGGCCCCGATCATGATCTTCCAGCCGGGCTGGTCACATGTCGGGTCACACTCAGTAGCAGAAAACAACATTGCTGACTCTCAACAGGACACAGAACACTGTTTGGTGGGAAAAGACACCACTGAGTAGGCAACTCCTCTACCCAAGAGTTTAAGAACGCCGGACACCGGCTACACCTCAGATCCGACTCGAGGCCGACACGACCTCTACAATCATCAAGAAACCAGTGTACCAGTCATCTAAGCCTATCATTAAATTTGACTGGACACTACAATTCAACCGGGTCCAGACTACCCAACCCCGGTCCTAGGGCTAAGTCCGAGCTTCCAGCCTCGGGACGGCGACCCAAAGATCACCCACGCCCTAACCAATGCAACTAATGCACAACAGGGAAATGCATGCTATGACATACACAAATAAGGAGTAAAGCATGCAACAGTATGACAAGCATCAAAATAAGTCTACTGGATCGCTGCAGCGGTACCACCAACCGCTGCCAGCCGATCCGCAGCGGGTCCCGGCATTACGACGGTACCACGACCGTCAACCGCGAACTCCTGCAACGGAAAGCAACCCCGAAAACGATGATGAACAAAAGACAATATAATATTATATTCCGAAATATAATATTATATTCAAAACCCTCAAAGCCTCTACTTAAGGGCTAATTGATCCCGTCGATCCGACGTCCAAACAATGTCGGATTCAAGATCCAACTTAACCACCAGTAGGTGTATATACCAGGATCAATATATCCAAAATTTATACACATCCAACGGTTGGATTAACGGGAAACATTAATCAAAAGTCACTGATTAAACCAACTTACCCTTTAATTTGCTGCAACGCAGCCCTCCAGAAAACAAATCATAAGCAATCGTAGAAAAATCGGAAAAATACGAAACAAAATGGAATGGAAAGCTAACAAGTAGATGTACAACTCTTATGTTTATCCAAAGCCAAGATCATGTACTCGCAGGCCAGAAAACTCGCCGCAAGCCGGCTGTTTCTCAAGAACAGCAGAAAACCAGAAATCCGAGACTAATCTTACATAAAACCTACTCAAATCTCAACTGATTAACATGAAACTTAGATCAGTTATTCTAACAGGTATAAGGAATCCAACAAATCAAGGATCAAGAAGATCCAACGGCTAGATCTCAAGAAAACCTGAAATGAACACAGTAGGTATAACCCTACCTAGCTGCGCTTTCCTCGGCTGATTCCCCGCGATTTGATCACCAACAAGCCTCCAAACACTTTCAGGGATCTTCCTCTCGTTGTCACGAATCCAACGAGCCTTAGAACACCGGAAAAGATGGCCGGAGGAGGGAGAACGGAGGAGAGCAAGGTGGCTGCCGGAAACAGGGGAAAAACAGGGCTCCGGGAGAGAAAGAAGGAAGGAAGAAGAAAGGAGGAGAAGGAGGAAGGGAAGGGGAAGAGATAGGGGGAAAAGGGGGAGGGGACAGCCGGGAAAGAGGGGAAAAAGTGAGGGGAGGGGAGGGGAAGAAAAGAGGGGAAAGGGGGAGGGGACAGCCGGGAAAGAGGGGGAAAAGTGAGGGGAGGGGAGGGAAAGTCCTCCCCCTCTGACACGAGAGAGCGACGGCCAACGGCGGCCGTCCTCGCGAAGCAGAAAAACCAACCGACCTATGAATGATCGATCCTTCCTCAAGGGAGGATCAATCCTTCATGCCGATTCACAAGGCTTTCTGGCACGCAGAGGATCGATCCCTTAGCCATAGAGGATCGATCCTTTGTGTGCTGAAAGCTAAACTTGGGCAAGAACTCAAGCCCAAGTCCGGATCTTTCGATCCCGGGTCCACCTAGCCATTCTAAACAAACAATAACACATACAAGGCCAGTGTGTGCACACGCGGGTGTGGAACAAACCAACAAGGCACAACTTACCAAATTGCCCTTGCGGTCTACCACGAGCCACATGAGTAGAGGGGCAGGTCCTCACATCCTAATACCCTTAAAGGAAATCTCGTCCCGAAATTCGATAAGGGTAGGGCTCGGAACAACAAAACAGCTACACTAGAAGACAGGACAAGAAGTACCTGGAGAAGAAAACAACTGCGGAAACTCCTGCCGCATGCGCGCCTCGCGCTCCCAAGTGACCTCCTCGGTGCCTCTGTGCCTCCACAGTACCTTGACCAAGGGAATCGTCTTGCCCCGCAAGACCTGATCCCTCCGGTCAAGTACCTGAACCGGCTGCTCAACAAAGCTCGCGTCTGCCTCAAGCTCAATGTCATCCACCTTGATGACATGAGACGGGTCTGGGTGATACTTCCTCAGCATCGACATGTGAAAAGTCGGGTGCACAACAGACATGTGCTGAGGAAGATCCAGGCGGTAAGCTACCTCGCCGACCCTCTCTAAGATCTCGAACGGCCCGACAAACCTCGGCGCCAACTTACCACCTCTACCAAACCTGACAGAACCTCTGTACGGCGAAGCTCGCAAGAACACTCGATCACCGACTGCAAACTCCAACGGTCGTCGCCTCTGATCTGCATAACTCTTCTGCCGGCTCTGAGCCGTCAGAAGCCTTTGCCTGATCTGCACTAACCTCTCTGACGACTGCCTGACGATGTCTGGACCGGTGAGTGAAGCCTCTCGAACCTCTGTCCAGCACACTGGGGAACGACACGGCCTACCGTACAACGCCTCGAAAGGTGCTACTCCAAGACTGGACTGGTAGCTGTTGTTGTAGGCGAACTCCACCAAGGGAACGTGCTCCTCCCAGCTGCCTCCTGCGTCGAGGACACATGCTCTCAGCATGTCCTCCAAGATCTGGATCGTCCGCTCTGATTGCCCGTCTGTCTGCGGATGGAAAGCCGTACTGAAAGTCAGGAGTGTGCCAACTGCCTCCTGAAAGTCGCGCCAGAACCTGCTGGTGAACCTGGGGTCACGATCTGACACGATAGAAACTGGAACTCCGTGCAGTCTGACCACCTCTCTGACGTACAAGCTACCCAACCTGTCCGTCGAGTCTGTCACCCGCATAGGCAGGAAGTGCGCCGATTTGGTCAGTCGATCAACGATGACCCAAATCGCGTCATTCCCCCTAGGGGATCTCGATAGTCCGGTCACGAAGTCCATCGTGATGTGCTCCCACTTCCACTCAGCTAGTGGAAGCGGCTGAAGTAACCCCGGACTCCGCTGGTGCTCTGCCTTGACCTTCTGACAGGTAAGGTAGCGCGATACGAACTCCGTCACTGCCCTCTTCATCCCGCGCCACCAGAACTGTCGCCGAAGATCCTGGTACATCTTGGTGCCACCGGGATGAACTGCAAAGCGAGAGTGGTGGAACTCTCGTAGGACGTCGTCTCGAAGAACTGGATCTGCTGGAACCGCTACTCTGCCTCGGAACCGTAGCCCTCCGTCTGGCGATACTGTCCCGTCTCCGTCTGCGCCCTCTGTGCCCGCTGCTGTGCGTAACTCCTCAAGCTCTGGGTCACTGTGCTGTGCCTCCAAAACTCTGGCTAGAACTGCTGGCATACTCTGCACTGCGTAGAGGAAGCTGCTGGATCCTTGATCCTCAAACTCAAGCCCCAACTGGCCCGCCGTCTCTAGAGCCTGCCACTTCCGCACTGACAACCATGCAACTGCTGCTCTGGTATCTCTCACCTGTCTGCTCAGCGCGTCTGCTACGACGTTTGCCTTACCAGGATGGTAATGCAACGCAAAGTGGTAGCCCTCCAGTAGCTCCATCTAGCGTCGTTGTAGATACTGTAACCAACACCTCGCTCGGGGACGATCAGCACCGATGCACTGGTCAACCTGGTCCTCAGCTCTACGAAGGCTCGCTCACTAGCATCATCCCACACGAACGGGACGGCCTTCTGTGTCAGTCTGGTCAACGGTCCGGCAACTCTGGAGAAGTCCCGCACGAATCGCCTGTAGTAACCCGCCAGGCCTAAGAAGCTACGGACCTCGAACACTGCCCTCGGTCTCTGCCACTGTACCACTGCCTCGACCTTGGCCAGGTCAACTGAGATCCCTGCTGCCGACACCACGTGTCCAAGGAATCCCACCTATGCAAGCCAAAACTCGCACTTGGAAGCCTTGGCATAAAGCCGATGCTCCCTAAGTAGCTGCAACACTGTCGCCAAGTGTCGCTCGTGCTCCGCCTCTGACCGGGAGTAGTGATGTCGCTCAAATGTGTCACGCACAGCGGTCGCGGTGCAGTACAGCATAAGAGAGGTCGAACCCACAAAGAGACAGACAAGAAAGATCCAGAAACGTGAATAACGATGTATTGAAGACAAACAAGAGCGTAAAAGTTAAGAAAATAGATCGAAGATGTGATGATAAGATAAAGTTAACGAAAGAAATCAAGATTTGAATGAGGCTAGGCTTCAGGAATCACTTCACTCGGATTTAGGTTCTTCTCTTCTCAATGGATCATATGATACTCAGTTAAGGGATTCACATCCCAATCACCTTAACCGGAAGATATAGAATTATGAATCTAATAAAATATATAAATGTCTCTTCCTACGATTGGTTCTTCCTTTTTATAGTTCTAACTTCATCCAACCAAACCTAAGAATACACGATACCGGCTGTCACTACAGGCAACGCGCAGCAAAAGTTCATCGGGACAAAGCCCTAACTCTAATCGGATCTCTAAGAATACACAATACCAACTCTCACAATCGGCAATGCATAGCAAAGATCTCTCGGTATAGAGCCCCAACCTTATCTAACCAGATCCCTAAGAATATACAATACCAGCTGTCACTACGGGCAATGTATAGCAAAGGTCTCGCAAGACTCGGTAGGAGAATCAAAAGAGAAGACTATGGGATTAAAAGATCATGAAAGAAGCATGACTGGATTCATAATATTAATCATCCACATAGAAATCTATAATCTGAAAATAATATTTAAATATCCAATACATAGAAAAGAGTTTAACAATAAAGCTTAAAATCTATGAACCATTGTTGGAGAAGAAGCCCTAGTCCTCGCTAGATCATCCGTCCGCCATGCCCGGGGATTACTCGGCCATAGATGGAGATGTCTCCATCTTTTTCCTCTTGAAAAACTCCTGAAAAGAGCCTCCAAAAACGTCCAAGAAGTCCCCTTTGATTAGCCCTAAGTTTCCTATTTATAGGGTCCAAGAATTAGTAAACTCGGATTAATCAAAACCGTTGATTTTCGTCACTGGGCAAGTCCGATCGATCCTTCTCGGGATGTTGGATCGATTGGTCTCTTGAGATCTCCAATCTTCTAACTTCGCCCGTGTCCGATCGATGGACGGATCGATCGAACTCTGCTCCTCTAAAAAGCATACGTTCTGTCACCCTTTAATTCCCAAGTCCGATCGATCGGATTATGAATGTTGGATCGATTGGTTGAGTAAAAATCCGTTGTTTTTGACTTTTTCCGAGTCTGATCGATCGGACCATTGGTGTCGGATCGATCGGACCCTATAGGAGCGAAGGAGGGATCGATCGGATCATATTCAGCCAAAAAATGCATGTTCTGTCACGATTCTGTCAGGTCCGATCGATCGGCGGATCGCTCGGACTTCCAGCTTATTTTCCTTTCTGCCATTCAGACTACGCATCGGTACTGAAATTGCCGTAACTTCCTCTACGAAACTCGGAATCACGAACCGTAAAATTCCTCAGAATCTAGACTTCAAGAGCTTTCTAACCATATATGGCACATCATCTGGTTCTTCATGAGAAGGTACAGATTAATTGTTGAAGTTGATCCATATACTCTTTTCAGCTTCTTTTAGCTCCAATTTCCTGCATTTTCCACACAACTATGTGAAGCATAAAAAAGTATAAAAATAGTGCTAAAGAAGTTGATTAAGGGTGAAGATATAGCAATTGAGATGGTTTTAAGGTTGTTCAGAGTGCACTTTCATGCACTCATCAAGTAGATAAGGATGTCGTCGACGAACACCACCACGAACTCGTCTAGGAAGGGCCGGAAGATCCTCTGCATGAGATTCATGAACGCTGCTGGTGTGTTCGTCAGCTCAAACGGCATCACCACGAACTCGTACAGGCCGTACCGAGTTCGGAATGCCGTCTTCGGGATGTCGCAATCCCGAACCCTCAACTGGTGGTAGCCGGTACGGAGGTTGATCTTCGAGAACACTGAAGACCCTCGAAGCTGGTCAAATAGGTCGTTGATCCGCGGCATCGGATACCTGTTCTTCACCGTCACCCTGTTGAGCCGCCTGTAGTTTATGCAAAGTCGAAGGGTACCGTCCTTCTTCTTTGCGAACAACACTGGCGCCCCCCAGGGAGACATGCTGGCAAGCCTCTGCTGGTAAGCTCGTCTAGCTGAGTCCTCAACTCACTCTGCTCTGCTGGTGCCATCCTGAAAGCTGGGAGAGAGATCGGTGTGGTACCTGGTACTAGGTCGATCTCAAAATCGACCTCTCTAGGCGGTGGAAGCCCTAGCAACACCTCGGGAAACACGTCGGTGTAGTCGCACACGATCCTGGGAAAACTGCTCTGCTGCACTCCCTCAGAACCGAACAGGGACAGACTGGCCAACAAGGCTGAGAGCTCGCTGCCACGTCTCCCCACACCACAAGCAAAGGAATCGGCTGAGAACCGATCCCCCAACAACACAAACTGTGTCCCATCGGGTGTCCAAGCGACCACCCTCCGGCGACCACAGTCGATGATAGCTCGGTATGCTGCCAACCAGTCCATACCGAGTATCATATCGAAGCCTGTCATGTCTAGCACCCGCAGGTCTCGACAGACACGGAGGCCTCCAACCTCCAAAGAACAAGATCGGCAGACCCGGTCTACCCTGACTGTGCTACCGATCGGTGACTCTACAGACTGTGCCACCTCTAGCCAACTCGTCTCCAACCCTCTGAGCACGGATGGCTCTGCCGCTGCCTGTTGGTACTGCTGCGGCTGCTGGCACTGCTGGTAAAGCTGAACGGTGTTCGGCTGCTCACGCATCGGAAAAGCAAACACACGCCCCCGCTGGCCGCCTCCACCTCTGGAGCGGCCCGGTCCAGCCCCTGATCCGCTCCCGCCACTGCTCCCCTGCCAAGCACTGGACCTCCGCCTCGACTCCCCTGCGGCACAGCGCCACGCGCTCTTCACAAGTGGCAGTCCCTATGGTAGTGTCCCAGCTGCCCGCACGTGAAGCACGTGACTGACGCGCTATCAGGCTGCTGACCCTGGCCTCCCCCTGACGGAGCCTGCCCAGATGGCCCGGCCGTCAGGAGAAACTGGCCTGGCGAACTCGGCAACTGTGCCTGGAACTGCTGCGGGTGCTGCGACCGCTGCTGAAAGCGTCGCTGACGCCGCTGGTTCCCTCTGCCGAATCCCCCTCTGAACTGGGGTCTCTGCGGTGTGCTGGTAGAGAAAGCCGGTGGAACTGCCCGGCAACTCTCTTCTCGCAACTGCGCCTCTACTGCCAAGGCGCAGTCCAGAACTACTGAGTACGCCTGTAAGCGGTAAGAACTGGTCCGTCGTCTGATCTCTGATCGAAGCCTCTGCTCAAACTGACAAGCACAGGCCACTGAATCTGCTACCACTGCCCCCGCGAAACGGACCAAGTGCGTGAACCGGGTGGCATACTGCTGAAACTCCAGCAAGACCACCACAGCGGTCCGCGCGTCGACCGAAGCGAGAACCCCCTCCTCGGCGAGAAGGGCCTCCTCCCGTGCGACCGAAACCGTTGCTGGTGATGGCTCAGTCCGTCTAGCTCTGACCTCCCTGGCAGGTGCTACCCTGTCTAGTCGGGTGGGTCGACCAAGTCGTGCTCCACCCCGACCATCAACCGAAAGTCAGCCTCGAGCTCCCGACATCTGCGCAATCACCAACAACAAACGAGCGTCCACTCGTTCGAAACCCAAGACAAAGTAGCACAACATAAAACGAAAAAGCACAACACATCAAAAGGAGCATGCACGGATGTTCTCGACATAGAACTAACCCATTCCACGCTCAATCTCAACCGAATCCTGATCCTAAACCCTGGGGTCTACAACCTATGCTCTGATACCAAGCTGTCGCGCCCCGACCCGCGAAAGCCCAACCGGGCCGGGCGACGCGAACCGGAACATAACAAACGCGGAAGAAAAGCTGGCGAGGGTTCCCTCTAACCTATGGGTCTCCCTAACAGTTCACCAAAAGCATCCCCAATCAAAACAACAATAAAATATTTAATCCTCGAACCACTGATTTACGAACTCAAAAAGATTTAATATACAAAACCTCGGAGAGGGGGGAAATTCAAATACAACATCACTCCCGTAGGAGACTATCTAACATAAGGATAAAAACAGTAAAGGATCACCACCTCTCAGACTCCACCTGGCGCCGCCGCACCGCCAACCAACTGCCCGGTAGGGGCCAAGGAAGAAGAGCTGACGCCTGCACCTGCAAAACGCAGCCCGGGTAGGAGTGAGCACTAAGCTTAGTAGGGATCTACACTACGACACACAGAAGGAAGAGGGAAACGCAACAGTGTCGCCCTCAAGTAGAACCTGGGTGCATACAGGGGTTGATGGTCCAAGAGGGGGGTGAATTAGACTCTTTTCGAAAAACTAGATTGATGGAAAATTCAGATAGAAGGGGATCTAACAGCTAGAATGCTTGTAAACAAAATGAAACTTAACTATAATAGCATGCAAGCATTAACTGAAAGAAGAGTAAGAGAGATGACACCGATTTATAATGGTTCGACCCAACTCTTGGTCTACGTCCACTTCTCTCAAGGCTCCCCTTGAGGTTCCACTACTTGCAAATCCCTTACAAGCTTTTCCTCCAAGCTTTCTGGTGCTTGGTGACCTTACAATCACAGCCACTTGCTGTTTGAACAACTCTCAAGATACTTCTTCACACTTGAAGAAGGTTTACAAAGGTTTTAGCTCAAGGAGAATAAGTAGAAATCTTTCCTAGAACTTGCTCAAATGATCTCAATAATAATGATAAAAGTTGTGGCAAGTTTACATGAAGAGACTATTTATAGATGGGCTTCAACCAGCTCAACAAGAAGCCCCAACGGCTCCCTGCAACTCTCCAACGGCTAGTTTTTTACTCTGCGCGCTCCTGGCGGTCGATCTGTCCATCGTCCGTCACGTATAAAAAACTCAGCCTCTTTGGTCGACGGTCGATCCACGCATCGTCCGTCGCTCTCACGGTCGACCGTCACATCGACCGTCACATCGTCCGTGAGCCTCTGTTGAGAAGATCGCTTCCCAGGGTCGATACTCCGATCGACCGTCGCTCCTTGAGTTTTCTTCATATATGCGCCACGGTCGACCGCCGCATCGACCGTCGCATCGACCGTCCGTCTCTGTGAAGAAAAATGCTTCTAAGGGTCGATGCATCGATCGACCGTCGCATCTTCACATTCTTCATTAATGCGCCACGGTCGACCGCCACATCGACCGTCGCATCGTCCGTGAGCCTCTGTCAAGAAAAACGCTTCCGACGGTCGATGCACCGATTGACCGTCGCGTCAATACGCACATGGCCAAGTGTGAAGCATTCATCACGGTCGATCCATGGATCGACCGTCCCATTCCCACGGTCGATCCTTGCATCGACCGTGAGTACAAAATAGCTTGAATATTGAATTTAATATCTCCAATTAAAGGGGTAATAATATTATACATATATTTTATCATTTAATATATATTGGCATCATCAAAACAAGGTTTGGATCAACAGGGGTCCCATAACCCCACCGCGTGTCCCTGAGGCCCCGATCATGATCTTCCAGCCGGGCTGGTCACATGTCGGGTCACACTCAGTAGCAGGAAACAGAACACTGTTTGGTGGGAAAAGACACCACTTAGTAGGCAACTCCTCTACCCAAGAGTTTAAGAACGCCGGACACCGGCTACACCTCAGATCCGACTCGAGGCCGACACGACCTCTACAATCATCAAGAAACCAGTGTACCAGTCATCTAAGCCTATCATTAAATTTGACTGGACACTACAATTCAACCGGGTCCAAACTACCCAACCCCGGTCCTAGGGTTAAGTCCGAGCTTCCAGCCTCGGGACGGCGACCCAAAGATCACCCACGCCCTAACCAATGCAACTAATGCACAACAGGGAAATGCATGCTATGACATACACAAATAAGGAGTAAAGCATGCAACAGTATGACAAGCATCAAAATAAGTCTACTGGATCGCTGCAGCAGTACCACCAACCGCTGCCAGCCGATCCGCAGCGGGTCCCGGCATTACGACGGTACCACGACCGTCAACCGCGAACTCCTGCAACGGGAAGAAACCCCGAAAACGATGATGAACAAAAGACAATATAATATTATATTCCGAAATATAATATTATATTCAAAACCCTCAAAGCCTCTACTTAAGGGCTAATTGATCCCGTCGATCCGATGTCTAAACGACGTCGGATTCAATATCCAACTTAACCACCAGTAGGTGTATATACCAGGATCAATATATCCAAAATTCATAAACATCCAACGGTTGGATTAACAGGAAACATTAATCAAAAGTCGCTGATTAAACCAACTTACCCTTTAATTTGCTGCAACGCAGCTCTCCAGAAAAAAAATCATAAGAAATCGTAGAAAAATCGGACAAATACGAAACAAGATGGAATGGAAAGCTAACAAGTAGATGTACAACTCTTATGTTTATCCAAAGCCAAGATCATGTACTCGCAGGCCGGGAAACTCGCCGCAAGCCGGCTGTTTCTCAAGAACAGCAGAAAACCAAAAATCCGAGACTAATCTTACATAAAACCTACTCAAATCTCAACTGATTAACATGCAACTTAGATCAGTTATTCTAACAGATATAAGGAATCCAACAAATCAAGGATCAACAAGATCCAACGGCTAGATCTCAAGAAAACCCGAAATGAACACAGTAGGTATAACCCTACCTAGCTGCGCTTTCCTCGGCTGATTCCCCGCGATTTGATCACCAACAAGCCTCCAAACCACTTCAGGGATCTTCCTCTCGTTGTCACGAATCCAACGAGCTTTAGAACGCCGGAAAAGATGGCCGGAGGAGGGAGAACGGAGGAGAGCAAGGTGGCTGCCGGAAACAGGGGAAAAACAGGGCTCCGGGAGAGAAAGAAGGAAGGAAGAAGAAAGGAGGAGAAGGAGGAAGGGAAGGGGAAGAAATAGGGGGAAAAGGGGGAGGGGACAGCCGGGAAAGAGGGGAAAAAGTGAGGGGAGGGGAGGGAAAGTCCTCCCCCTCTGACACGAGAGAGCGACGGCCAACGGCGGCCGTCCTCGCGAAGCAGAAAAACCAACCGACCTATGAATGATCGATCCTTCCTCAAGGGAGGATCGATCCTTCATGCCGATTCACAAGGCTTTCTGGCACGCAGAGGATCGATCCCTTAGCCATAGAGGATCGATCCTTTGTGTGCTGAAAGCTAAACTTGGGCAAGAACTCAAGCCCAAGTCCGGATCTTTCGATCCCGGGTCCACCTAGCCATTCTAAACAAACAATAACACATACAAGGCCAATGTGTGCACACGCGGGTGTGGAACAAACCAATAAGGCACAACTTACCAAATTGCCCTTGCGGTCTACCACGAGCCACATGAGTAGAGGGGCAGGTCCTCACATTATTTGTGCCGCGAGAGGACAACAGGGTCGCCGACGAGCTTGTGAGGCTTGGTAGAGGAAGTCAGGTTTGCTGGTCTTGGGAAGGCCGTGTGGGTACCCCTTCGAACTCAACCGAGTGATGTTGTATTCCATCTAGTGACCCCTGCTAGATTGGTCTCTCTTGTAGGAAGGGGTGTTTTGGTTGTAAGGTTGCTTTAGTTTTCACCAGCCACTTGGCTAAACTTATCAAAAAAAAAAACTCAGCAAAAATCCGGTAAAACCACTAGCCTAGCATCGAAATCCATAAAATCTGGGAAGCGGAAGTAAATCTCCGAACCAACCAATGAAAACTCCATGGAAATCAGGGGAGGGGTTGGAAGAGGATCTCAAATGTCCGGCAGATCAAGGGCAGGGAAAAGAGAAGGAGCACAGAGGTGAAGATCTCATTGAAATCCAACAAACTAGCAAAAGAGGACTCAAACCTCGACAAAAACCACCATTAACTCAGATTTAAGCAACGATAAGGCAGGGGAAGAGGAAAGACATCCACAGAGAAGTCACGGAAGCAACAGAGTAACCACGAGAGCAACAGAGCATCATCATATCCTAAGCTAGCATGCTTCCAGTCAAGCCCTAGAGGCCTAACCAAAGGTTAGGGTAGGAATTACTACCTCTAAGGGCTTCGTTCGATGAAGAAATCCACTCCCCTCTCCTCTTCTTTCGCCGTTGTCGCCACGTTCCCCGCCGTCAGAGAGAAGGATCTCGCAACCGCGTCTCTCGCCTCCGGTCACGATCACAGCCGTCGCTCTCTTCCCAGCCGTTACGATGTCTCCCTCTCCTCAGCCGTCGCGCCGTGACCCAGGCAAAGGTCTCGCGAAGGGGAGAGTGAATAGTAGGGCTGGGTTTTATATACTCGAGTTACTTAAGTCCATGGACATTCAATCAGCCTAAGTTGATCACATCCATTCATATCTAGATCTACTTGATTGAACTCCGATCTTCAAATCCAGAGCACTCTTATGGATCTAATCAAACACATACATTATTACAAGGCTGTGTGTGCGCTACGCGTGTGTGAAACTAACCGACAGGGCGTAATTTGACCAAATTTCCCCTGTGATTGCAAAGAGGCAATGCGATCAGTCGATCGCCCTCAACGTGGAAACAAGCTAAGAAGGGATCGGCCCTCGACAGACGCGGTCGAGCCGGGTCGGAGGAACAGATCCTCACAACCTATCACCCTTAAAGGAATTTCGTCCGTGAAATTCGATAAGGGTTGGGCCAAAGAAAAGAAACAAACACTCTAATCCTACCTGCACAAACAAGAACAAGGCTATAGCTAGGGGCACCAACACCCAAAAGAAGTCTACATGCCGGAAGGAACAATCTTGGGAACTCTCGGCGCATACGGTCCTCTCACTCCCAAGTCAACTCTTCGGTATTGCCATGTCTCCAACAGACCATCACTAGTGGTATCGATCTGCCCCTGAGTACCTGATCCCGTCTATCCATAATCTGCATAGGCTCCTCTACGTATGTGGCATCCTCCTCAATCTCAAGGTCATCGATTCTGATCTCATGTGATGGATCTGAAACATAGTTCTTCAACATCGACACATAGAATGTAGGATGGATGACGGACATGTGTGTGGGCAATGCTAGCTACTCCTAAAGTTGATGCTACGTTTAGAGATAACTGAACTATTCCTAAGAATGATTATGATACTCCTAAAATGACTATGTTGCTCCTAGGATTACGTTACTCCTAGAGTTAAAGGAAGCAAGGAAAATAAAGCAGTAAAATAGCTACTTACTTCCATTGAAATAGCAACTGATGGATTGCAGTTCCAAAGATGAATTCTGAAAACAACTTCTAGGGATACAAGCTAAAACAGTAGCTAAAATAGTAGTAGAGAAGAGTCTGGTTTCAGTCGGGGGTCCTTTTCTTCTTCTATCTTGAAAGCTTTTATATTTCCGATCACCACCTCCACTTGGCTAACCGCCACTCATCCCCCAGGACCCATGACTTTTGGTAGTTCTCATCATGGGTTGGGTCTTGCTGTAGTTTTGACACGTAGTCTACCTGTGATAACTGCTTGACTCCACTCCCTATTCTTCCGTCTTTAATGGGGTTGTGGGGATAGGGTTCAAGTGGTTTCATAAAGGGGTCGACCTCGAGGTCGCTCGACTTCAAGAATAGTGACTTCCTAGGGTGTCCTGACCTCGAGGTCACGCGCCTCGGTTCAACCTTGAGGTCGCTTGGCACCGGAATATTGACTGTATATTGCTGATCTGACCTCGAGGATCAATGTCCTAGTGGAGTGCCTTGACCTCGAGGTTACTTATCCCAAGATTGGGTGATAAAGGAAAGCTCGATGTCTCGAGTACCGTATTGTTGGATTGCATCGCAATAAATGCAGAGGCGGTGTGATGATGGCGTTTGAATATGGGCGCTGAGTAACATTTAACGCGTGTCTCTTCCTATTGGCCGACGCTTTTTCTCGCGTGATTTTGTACGCCATTCTACTAACCCAGTTGCTGGTTGGTCCACCTGCCACGTCCGTATGTCGTTGTAGGTGTTATATTTGTAAGCCGTTAGATGCGTGCCATGCGTTTGAATCGACGATCATTGATCACTTGAGATGACGGGTATACATCAACCGACGTTTGAGTATTTTCTTCAGTAACATTCCCTGATGGGACAACTGCTTCGTGGAATTGGGTAGCAAGGGCAATGGTGATGTCGGTGGTGGAGGGTGGAGATCCTAGCTTTGAAAGGAGGTAAGATGGAGGCTAAGCGCAGAGTGGTTCGATCTATTGTGATGGAATCAGATTCGCTCTTGGGAATCGGATTCGCTCTTGGGAAATGGATTTGTCTCTAGGAGGAAGGCGTGGCCACAAGAGCTCTCAAACCTCCTTTTGTCTGTTTGGTGTCTGGCATCTCAGTTTTCCAACATTCTCTTTGTTCATATACTGCGCGAGTTCAACTCCCTTGCGGATGCTTTGACTACTGTCGTTTGGGCGAACTTGAATGTTCCCCCATATGTGTGGCACGGTTGTAAGTTCAATCTTTTTGTATTTCCCCCGACCCTCTGGCATAACTAATAAAAAAAAAAAAAAAAGACCTCTTGACCCAACCACTGTCATACTCGTCCTCAAAAAAGCACATTCCATGCTAATCGTGAAACTAGATCAACTGGCGCCCCTCCCTTGGATATGCTAATTGCTAACCATAATGACTTATGTACCCTGAACTCAATGAATACCTAATTCACAATTTGAGCACCTTGGATGCATGTAGCAGCAGGTCTAATATAGGGCTGCTAATCCAGCTCGTAGCTCGAAAATCACTTGATATTGACTCAAGTTGGAGATCGGTGACAACTTGTTCGATGCTATTTTGATTCCTTTAGAACTAATAGCAAGCGGGGCGACTCGATCCAATGAAAGAATATTAAAATAAAAATCTTCTGGATTTTATATAAAGATGGACTATACATTAAACAAACATTAAATTTTATGAAAAAGATTTAATGGTTTTTAAACATTTGATTTGCCTCAAAATGGAAGTGAGTATTCACTTAAAACCAAAACCACCTCTCTCTCTCTCTCTCTCTCTCTCTCTCTCTCTCTCTATTTACGGCCAGTGGTCCCCACTTCCTCCCCTCATGTGTTGGCGGCGGTTGTTTTAGGGGTGAGGAAGAGGGTCTTAACCTGAGGATAGGTGCTTGATAAGTCACAGATTATATATAATTAAAATTCTTAAATTATTTTTTTTAGCCTAAGAGTATGTGTATTTCAAATCTTATTATTTGATTTCAGGTTTCAGTAGAATTTGAGAAGAAATACAAGAAATTTGGTCAAAAATCACTAAATTCTACAAAAAGACTGCTTCATCGACTATTTGAAAATAAATCACCAGAAATTCTAAAAACATCCAAATATTCTGAAATTCTGGGAGATAAAAGAATACTTCAAGAACTACAACTTGTATGTTGAATATTTTGTGAGATTCCATATACATTGGCGCCAGTTTTGAATCAAAGTCGGATATATCGAAGTTGGAAAGAAAGGCTGGAATTAATTAATGATGTGGCAGTGAAGCCCCGGTCAAACCGACTTGAGCGATGGATCAGTTTTGAGTCTGATGAATCACTTGGATGACATCATCAGTACGGAAAATTAGGAAAATTGAATTTAACTTCAGTTATGACTCCTAATTTCGGGTTTAATGGTTTCTGTTATAAAAAGGGGTTATTCCAGTTGAAAATTATCTTCTTTTGGGCCACTTTTGAAGGAGAATGCTAGGGTTTTGAAGATGAAGATCTTTCCACGGGGATTTACGGCTTACTTTCCAACACCTATGGATCTTTCTCAAAAGATAAGTAGCTAATTCTTAAACTTAAAGATCTCATAAAACCATAATATAACTTTTGATTTTCTTTAGTTTGATTCTTATAAACTTCGCCTCAACATAATTTTATAAATACGGTTTTAATGATTAGAGATTTGAGGGAGCAGAGCTCCTTTGAAGTATTTGAGGGTCGTTCAGATTTTCTGTGATTGTCTGTACAGATTTATCAAGGGCGGATCTATGAGTGGACTGCACCGGGATGTAGCCCGGGCAGCCCACATGAAATTTTTCAAAGGGTTTATATATTTAGTTCATTTAAATTTAATATAAATATATTAAATCCAGCCTAGTATAATGGCTAGCCCACCCGTCAGCCCAGATGCCCAATCCAGTACTGCCAAAGCAGCCAAGGAGTCAAAATTAAAGGTGCTAGGTGTAGGCGCCCTGCTGACATCACCGTAGGAACTAGTCAAAATTAAAAAGTGCCAAGAGAGTCAAAATTAAAAAGTTCAATAGCTAGGTGTCAGTGACTAGTGACTGGGTATTGGGCGGCATGCTGACATCACCGTACGAACTAGTGTTGTTGTCTGCTAGGTCTAGTAATTAGGGGGCGGCCTACTGGGTCTAGTGATTAGGAGGGCGACCTGCTGGGGGGCGGCTGAGATATTGGGCGGCTCTACGAAGGATATTCGTTGTCGCACCCCGACCCGCGTAGGCCCAACCGGGCCGGGCGACGTGAAGCGGAACCTAACCTACTGCGGAAATTTTGGCGAGGTTTCCCTCTAATCATAGTGGTTACCCTAACAAATCATAATCATCTTGTATTAAGTACAAATACAAATCTCCAACACTGAAACTGGAATAGATACAAGAACCTCAAACAGGGAAATTACACATTTACCACTCCCGTAGGAGACTACCTAATACAAAAAGGGTAAAACAGTAAGATCGCCACCTCTCAAGCACCGCCAGACGCCGCCACGTCACCAAACACCTGCCCGGTAGGGGCGACCGAAGAAGAGCTCGCGCCAGCACCTGCAAAACGCAGCCCACGTAGGAGTGAGCACTAAGCTCAGCAGGGACACTACACTACGACACTCACAAGGAAGGGAACACAACAGTGTCGCCCCCAAGCAAAGCCTAGGTGTATCACAGGGGTCCCATAACCCCACCGGACGTCCCAGAACGCAGGCTCCCAGCACTGCGAACTCACAGCAGGATCGTGAACACTACTGGCGGAAAGAACACCGCTGAGTGGCCCCACTCAAGAGTCAAAGACTGCCGGTCGCCGGCTACACCTCAGGACTTGGCTCGAGGCCGACACGACCTCTAAACATCAAACACAACAGTATTCAAGTCCAACTAACCCTATCATTTAAAAGACTGAATACTACAAATCGAGTCCTGGACCAAGCTACCCGCACGGTCCTAAGAGATAGATCCGGGCTACCCTGAAGCCCCGGATCGGCAACGCCCTAAACAGATGCAACTAGTGCACAATACAATGCATGCCATGAACATGCGCAGAATAGATACATGTAAGCATGCAGCAGGATGTGATGATATAAATACAAGGTCTGGGCATAGCACCCTGCCGGCTCGGGGTAGTGAGCAATTATTTAAGGTCTAGGGACTGCTGCAGTGGTACCACCACCAACTGCCAGCAGTCCACCACAACACCTGCACCGGGAAACAACCCCGCAAACAACAGCTACAAATATAGCAGGTGAAAGCCCTCGGCGCACGCCGGCATGCAAGGCTATGGAAAGCTGAAGGGCTACCCGCCCATTTATTCTACACAATCCCAGGAGTCATCACTCCCCTGGTTCACCACTGCCCTATTATAGGGCTAACATGCTTAATCGTATATACAAGATATAAAGCGATAAGTAAAACCAGCATACCAAGCCCCGTGGGCAAAAGCCTTGAAAACCCTCTCTGCTACTAAAGGATCGATCCTCACCAAGGGAAGGATCGATCTTTTGAGTAACAGTGAGCTTCCCTCACTGTCGAGGCAAGAAAGATCGATCCTTCCTCCCAGGAAGATCGATCTTTCTCGAGACAGAGGGCACCCTTGGCGTCACACCAAGAAAGATCGATCCTTCCTCCCAGGAAGATTGATCTTCTTCGCGACGAAAGGAAACCATGCCACTCAAGAACCAGGATCGATCCTTTCCAAGCAAAAGATCGATCCTTCATCGTGCGAGGCATGACCGGCCCAGAAGGATCGATCCTCCCTCAAGAAGGATCAATCCCGATGGGTTCTCCGGCGTGCTTCCGGTGAGGAATACCGCCGGAAGACACATCCAAACATGACGAAACTCTGGGATCTGGTAGATCAAGATCCCACGAGTCCAAAACCGGTAAAATCACTGAAAACCAACAACTATATAGTCAGATCTAAGCAAAAGAAGACAAATCAAACCGGAAAACTCAAAACCCCGAAGAGAGATGTCGGTAGGATCCCTACCGGAGTAAGAGCAGCTTAGATCCAAGCAGCTAGGCCTTGGATCGTCCTCAGAAGCCTTCAAAAATCGCGAGATCTGAGCTCAAATCGCCGGATTTCAAAAGGGACTCAATGAAGAAAGTCTCGTCTGCTTTATAGGCAAATGAACTGACTTATGAATGATCGATCCTTCATGACGATCTCACTTGACTTTCTGGCACGAAGAGGATCGATCTCTTAGCCTCAGAGGATCGATCATTTTTGTACTGAAAGCTAAACTTAGCCAAGAACTCAAGCCTAAGTCCGGATCTTTCGATCCCGGGTCCCACTAACCATTCTAAGCAAACATTACCACAAACATGGTCAGTGTGTGTACAAGCGCGAGTGTGGAACTAGCCGACAAGGTGCAATTTACCAAATTGCCCTTGCGGCCCACAGCAAGCCACAGGAGGAGAGGGACGGGTCCTCACATCCGTAATTTGGGTGGATGTCCCGAATTCAATATTATGTCGAGGTGAAATCCGTGGATCTACGAAGAAAGGTCATGCTCTTCTGAATTTAATATTGGGCGGCTATCGGCTGAGGTATTATACAGAAATCTCTAATTTTTATTTCTCTCTATGTCATCTCTTATTCTCAAATTAAATCCCTAATTTTGGATTCCTTGAAATTTTGGAGATCACTATCACATCTCTTCCATGATGCCATCAGTTCCATGTAAGAGATAGGGGGAGGTTTGATCTCTTCGTCGAAACAGAGGTAAAATCATTTTTTGTATTTCTCTATTTGTGTTTTGGTGATTTTTACATATTTTTGGAGACCAGTGGACTGATTTTGTGCATTTTAATGATGGAATTGATCCCATATCGGGAAAAACCTAGTTTTATCATATGGACGAGGATTTTTTGAGAGGTTCTATGACTATCTACATCGAAAGAGAGCTTGCTTAAGATATTGACACAGATGAGATAATTGATGAATTCTATGCTCAAAAGAATCGTCAGGCACAACTTCGATAGTGTGAGTTTACGCATGTTAATTTATTCACATTTGTTTACTCGTTCATCAAAATGTTTGATAGGCATATAATTTATTTACATAGTATTTGATACTTGCAGGACACCCATGGGTTCAAGGCTTCAAGTTAATGTCGTGGCTCCTAATAACCCCTTGATTTTATTGTTTTGTCTCTCTTAAAAGCAATTTTCTACAACGTACAAGGTAAAAAAAAATGACTTTAAAAGTTTAGTAGTTTTATAATTGAGAGATTAGACTCCACTTGTAATTTTTTTGTTTTCAGAATTATTTTATAAATGATTTTACTGTTCAGAAAAGAATGTGCTTTGAATATTGAGAACACTACTTGAGCATTTACTATTTGGATATAGTCTCTTGTTCTTGTGTAGAGTAACAGTAACTGAAACATAGGAATGGGCTTTTTGAAATCCATTAGAGATATTATATTAAAATGTGAGCTTGTGATTGGGATAGTTTTCATCAAGCAAACCATTAGGATAGTGTTAGCCCGGGCGGACTTTAAATCCTGGATCCGCCCTTGAGATTTATGATATGGTTTTCATGTGAATTATGGTTTGCTTTTGAGATAGGCTATTCTATGCTAGAATAGGTTATGTCAAGGTCATTAGGAGTAGTATAACTTAAAATAATCGTAGGATCGAAGACAACCTATACCAAGAAAGATAGACTATGTCGTTAGGAACATAAACTTATATGTTGAGAGAATGGAGCAAGAGGATAACTAGAAAAGATTAAAAGTGAAGCTGGGGTGGATTGAGTAATTCTTAATTTGGTTCAAATCCTGACCACTTTACTTACTTTCTTAGGTAATTATTAGATAATTTTACATTCAATTCTGATTACTCCATGTAGGATTCGAGTTTTGAGCATTGATTTTAGTTTCTAATGTTTTCCCTGTGAATCGACTCCGAACTTTACCACTAATCTACCATGTATGATAGTATGATAGTGATAGAATAAGCATTATATTTTGATTGAAGTTTGTTGTGCTTTGACAACATATTTTGTGAACGATCATTGCTATTGTGGTGGTGATGGTGGAGGTAATGGTGGTGACCGACGTTCCCTAATGGCCGCGATGGCTTTGGGGATGCCGGTGGTGGTGGTTGTGGCGGTGATTTTTTGTTGGGGAGGGGGTATTGGGCCGTGGTGGTAATAGAGGTGGCGGAGGAGGTGACATGGTGGTGGAGCAGGGACGATAACAGAGGTATTGAAGAAAAACATGAAAAATAGTTGTCGATAAAAAAAATTAAATTAAATTAAATACCCTACCAAGCATCCATTTTTACTACCACTCTCTAGCCCCCAAACTATATTTCCTTTTTATACACCACCAGCCTTCCTCGTCTCTCTACTCTTAGCCGGCCCTACCCCCACCTCCTACCACCGCCGGCGTCCTCTCCGACGAACACCCCCTACCGCCGGCATCCTGCCTGACGGGGGTAAACAGAATCATCGCTGTTAATTTGGAGGCAGCGTGACGGGAAGAGGGGATGTTAGGGATTTGAATTATCCAGTAGGCCGAGTATGCAGCGGTTGAGAGCTCGGAGCTTCTCGCAGGCCTCGAGCCCTTCTCCGTTCAGTAGATTGTTCAGACGAGAAGCTTCGAGCAAATTGTTCGTTGGAGGTACACATCGTCGTCCTCGTTCGTTTCTTTTTCTTTGGTTCTTTGCTCTAGTGATCATTCGTTGTGGTCGTTGTGCTTCTACTTCAGCTTATTAACATAACGTCGAGTTAAAAGGTTGTTCTTTCATAGATCTCGGACTCATCTTGAGGTATAACCTTTGGGTACATATGTATAATTAGACGGGATCAATTGCCAAACAATTTCACCACGAATGTAAAATCTCCGGATTGCTTGCTTTCCTTCTCATAATGTTAGAGTCATTGAAATTTGCATTGCAAAGGTGGAAACGGTTATAAATAGAACAAGTTTGGCATTTGAATGCCTATCTCATGGTTGAAATGATACAAGTGGAGTGATGTCTTGTCTTGGTGAAATTGTTTTTTTTTTTTGTTTACATGGCTTAAAGTTAAAGCAGTATCCTACTACTTTTATTGTGAAAAATGGTAATATTTGGGCTAACAACCGCTTAAGGTAAAATACTTCTTAGATGGTTAAAACTGACAATATTCAAGAATGTGCCCATTAGGGTGAAAATGAGCGTATCTACCTAGGTGGTGAAAGATTAGCTATTTTTGCAGTTGTAACCCCTTAAGGTGACAGTAGAGACTATCACTTGACCTAAGGCGAGTGGCTATTAGTAATACTCAAATCTTTAAGGCGATTTGATCTTGGGAAGAGGTTTTGTAATAATTTTGTGATTTCATACATTCCATAGCATTGATATAGGTACCAATAGTGTCAACATGTGGCCAAATGATTAAATGATTAAAGTTAATTGTCCAACTAGGTGTAGATTGCATTTAATTTTGGGCAAATACTAATTACTAATGTGTATGGTACTAATGCTTGTTAACATTGACATGATTCAGCTCATTTGGGCTTGGAGAGTAAAAGGGTACAGTTGTAATGCCAATTCCACTACAAGTTGGAGTTAAGGATTGTATATTTCGTCAACAAAAAGTTGAGTTTCGAGAAAAGAATGCGTACGAGTGAAATATAACCTTCCAATTTTACTAGTCAAGTGCGACCAATACTGAGACATCTTATTCATTAGCTTGCTGTAATAAGTGGTTCGTTTCAGTTCTTATTATCTAAATCTCCATAAATTTGGGGATGCTCCTTTTTGCACATTATTTATGATCTGTTATCTTGTATCTGCTCAGTACTTAGATCTATTCAAAATGCCAAATGTTAATTAGTGCTGTCTGCCTTATGGATTTTAGAATGAAGAATAATACCAGAGCTTTGACTTACGTCTTCTATTTTCTGCTTGTACAACAAAAATTTTCAGTTAACTCAAATTTGAACTTAGCTATGTGATAAAAGAAGGTAGATTCTTCAGTCTGTTATCTGCATATGCTGGAAGGTCATGCCCTTGTACCTTAAATAGGATGTAGTCTTTTCTAATTTACCGTTAAACTTCAGGCCTTTCATACGACACCAACGAAACCGTGCTAAAAGATGCTTTTGAGCAGCATGGCAAAATTTTAGAAGGTACCTTAATGAGGTAAATATATTCTCAGCTTAAATAGAATCATTCTAATTCATGTTTTATGTCAGTGAAAGTGATTTGCGATCGAATGAGTGGAAAATCAAAAGGATTTGGTTTTGTACAATTTTCATCGGAACCTGAAGCTACTAATGCACTGGAAAAGATGGACGGGCAGGTATTCATCATTGCAAACATGCTTCAACTAATAGGTGGCTTTAATCATTGTGCGAAATTCAAATTGCATTATCTACCTAATCGTGATGCTGATGAAAGATAAGGTCCTATCGCGTTATACAATTTGTTATGATCCTGATAGTTAATGATTTATGCAAATATCTCACTAGTGCTTTATTTACAGTTGCTGGATGGAAGAAATATACGCATACAGTACGCCAACAATGCATGATAGATGCTTTTACTCCATGAGTTCCATCGTAAGCTTTGCATCTGACACTGTATTGTGGCTTGACAATATATGTATCTGTCATCTTGAGTTAAATTATCAATATGTTCTCTGATATATGCATATCCTAATTCCTAAGTATTAGGAGATCTGCTCCATGTAAAAAGAAAATGGGAATAGTTTTAAGAACCATCGAGTCTCTTCCGATGATGAGAAGATTGTGTGACGGAACAAAGCTTGACTTGGAATTATTGACAGAAGGTTTAAACGTGCAGTCAACCTGAGATGCAACTAACTGTTTAGGTGCTGGTCTAGGCCAAGTTTCAGTAAAGGGCAGGAAGGGTCTTTATTGATTTATATATTTACTATATAAGCCACAAGGCTGACAGCAGTTACAAAAAAGTTTTCACATGATCATGTGCTTAGATTCTCTGGATCACTGCTTGTGTCGAAAGAATTCTGATCAGCATTTAGGTGCATTAAGCATCCAGGGGATATGCACATACATAGATCTCTTTGAGTGACTATCCTATTTGGGTGGCTTGTGTTAATCTTTATTATTTTGTTGTGTCTTGTTAGATACCTTTTGTTTTATGATATAGGCAGTGGCTGAGCTGACATAATGTGTCTGTCTAATCATACAAGTGTTCAACATCCTCATAGGAGTTTCAGTTAAATTTTAGAGGTTCCAAAATAGCAAACTAGAAGGTTGAATTTTAATTAAGCTGGAATATGGCATAAATAGTATAGCAGAATGCCATTCTGCATCCTCTCTTTCTATGCTGCTCGTCCTTTTGCTTTTCTTTCTTGTTTACATCTTGCAGTTATTAGTGGCACTTCACCTTTTCCCACCCTAGATCACCCTGGCTAGCTCCTTTCGTAGGTGAAATGCATGCTCGATTACAGATTAGTACTCCAGGGCACACATGCTTATCTGATGGTAAACTACTCTGTTGGTTCTCTAGTTCGATGGACAAAATCAGTCGTTTTCCTTGCCAACAAATTCGCTCATGATCAAGTTACAACCCAGATCTATGACCATATTATGTTAGCTCTTCGTATGTATTTCATTCGGTTTATCGGTATGCTCCCAGGTACATGTAATTGTGTTCTGTTTGACTGAACCAAGGGTACTTTCCACAGAAACCTCCAAGAATAATCATTGTTTTTTTTTATGGTTTTTCTGCTTCTCACAGCTGCTCTTTCCAGACCTCTGGATGTCTGGTGCCAAATTGTCACTCATTGTTCCCTTCATCTCTTCGATTAATTGTTGGCTCTCTCTTTGGTATTGATTGTACAAGTTCCTGCATAAGGCTGGACGAGTGGAATGAGGGAGAGAGGCTGGATCAGCAAAAAAGAAGTTTGTCCCCCCCTATAACATAGCAGGGACGTTATCCAGGAATTATCGAGCAGTTCTCAGCCAACATATGGGATGCACAAAGACTCCTTACATTGGGAGCTGAATCAGTGATACATCCAGTAGGCGCTGGCAACATGCTTGCATAAAATAGAATATACAGAGCATCAACTTGCTTTAACTAAATTTCTCATGGGAAGTTTAGGCCCAATTTTCATGGGCCAAATGTGGAGCAGCCTCCCTGGTGGAGCTGTGGGAATTCTGCTTGTGCCCACTCTCCAGCTTCTCATAGGAAGAAGCCTAGACGGGGCTGAAATTTTTATGCTGCCTAGCTGCTTTGGATAAAGAGATGAGATTTTACAAAGCTGAGAAGCTGCTTAAACGTTAATTAGTTTTATATAATTATTCTTTTCACTATTATTATGATTATTATTTAACTGTCTTCGGGTCTAGACCTAAAATCTTATGAGTTCAAACTAAGGATTTTTTTTTTTCCAATGACGATTCAAAGTGAGGATCTATCATGATTAATCATGTTTTCTTACAAGTTATACACTAGAAAACAATCCTAGATCCATCTCCGATGGAGTTGGCTCAGGAATATCTAAAATCCCATGCATTCTTTTTTTTTGACAAGGTGAGCCACAAGGGCTAGTGGAAAACAAAAACTACAAAAATAGGGTTCAAAATTTCAGCCAACCCCATCATCTCCCTCCCATGTGGCCTATAGTCTTTAACCCTCCGAGGGTGCTTCACCTTCGGTATTAGAGAGATAAAAGTGTCGTTCCATTCCTTCGGGAGCTTGAGATGCCTAAGAAGTTTCTATTTACTTGGAATACCTCCATGCCAATACATCTCCAGTACTCCTTATAAAACTCCCCAGTAATCCCATTCGGCCCAGGGCACTTGTTTGCTCCAAAGGATCTCATCGCCGTTGTCACCTCTTCGAAGGAAACATCTTCCACCAAGCCTGCCTGTGCCTGCACCGATATTGTTGGAAGCACTGGACAGTAGATCTCCCCCCTTGCACTCCTATCTGCCCATAATTCCTCATAGAAGTCAGTAAATACCCTCCCGATCTCCTCCATAGATGACACAACATTGCTGGTCTCCGTTACCAACTCCCGAACTGGCGAGCTATGACACTTAGGATTTACCTACACATGAAAGAACTGAGATTTTTTCGTCCCCGTGCTGCGGCTAGGTGCACCTGTTTGCTTGGGCATGTGAAACCTCTTGCCTTCGGAGAAGCGCCTCATACAGACTTTCCATGGACTTCATCTGTATTTGCTCATCCTCCAATATATCATAGAGCTCCTCCTTCTCATATAACTTGGCCAGCCTTGTAGATATGAGATTGGTTCGGGTTTGTGTACTCACCTCCTCCCCTATGGACCATCTTTTCACCACTCTCTTCAACTCCGCGAGGCGGCACCGGTCGATGAAGTCAGCAGTGCCATAGCGAGGTCTCGTCCAGATCCTCGAGACGAGCGATCGGAATGCAGGTGTGGCCAGCTAGTGAGTCCTTAGCCTAAACATCCCTTTCCCTTGGCACTTCTCTTCAGGTTTTGCCACGATAAGTAGCGGACAATGGTCTGACCCAATCCTGGGGAGGTGACTGACCTCAACCAATGGGAACTCTGCTCGCCACCGCCAATTCACCACCGCTTTGTCAATACGTTCCAATATTCTTTCCTGGCCGAACTTCTGGTTACAGAAAAGGTGTAGGGATGCCCAACAAAGTCCAACTCAGATAGCTCATTCCTCTGAAGACACTGCAAGTACTCCATGGCCTTCCTGGAGAATATGAAGGGACGCCCACCTCGCTTATCCTCTGGAGAAGAAATTACGTTGAAATCCCCAATAAGTATCTGGGGAACATCCACATCCCTCATCAAGAAGATCGCCTCCCAGAGCATGCATCTCTCCCTGGTGCTTCTGGCACCGTAGGTGACCGTCGACGCCCAGTGACCATCCTCCGACGACGACGCCAGCACATGGACAACCTAGTTGGTGAGAGCCATGCAGGAGACAATCCCATAAGAACTCCTCCAAAGCACCAAGATACCACCTTTCCATCCCTCCACCGGCACCAGGAAGGTTCCAAAACTGTCACCGAGCCTTGCCTAGATCCCTTGGCGATGAACGTCCTGCATGATAACATCCAAAAGACAAACGAAATTGATGTTACGATCTGTAAACAGTCACTGGATAATGTACAGGGCTCTGTCAGGGCCGGCACCCCGGACGTTCCAACAGAGGAGCTTCAACATGGAGAACTATTCATGGCAGGTGCTCTTTCCTGCGTCAAGAACTTCCCCTTCTTCGCTAACGGCGAGATGGTATCTCCATCTACAGGGTCGCCCTCCCCTATCGCCATAGCCTCACCCCTTGAGACCTCGCGATCGCAATCCATGCAGTCCTCGTTACCTTGATCTGGTGGGATATACGCCTGGGTCAGGTCACACCCGTTGGATCCCCCTCCCCCAAGGCCTTCAAAAATACCGGGCCCTTTTGGACTGTTTCACTACCTCCATGGCCTTTCCCATGTTCTGGGCCATCCTCTCATGTGCCTTTACCATGCTCTCCTTATTATCCTGAGGCATGGGTCCATCCCGTTTAGCCGGCTCACGAGGTATCACTAGTGGGTTGGACCGGCCCGGGCGAACAACTCCCTTCCCAGCCCTTAAGCAAGCAGCTTCTATAATCCCTAAGTCCCCAAGGTCTTCTCCCACCTCACCATCTTCTAGGTCGATGCTAGTTGTCTCCTCCCCTCCCATCGTTGTGCTACTGCTAGATGCAGGGCCCTTCTCCCCAAGCTAATCGCATCACTACTTTCCATCCCATCAGTTGCCAGCTGTCCAAGTAGGTGAAAGCTCACCCCTGTCTTCCTTTCGATCTGCACCCCTTTCCCTTTTGGTGTTATCTCCTTCTGTCTCCATACCTTCTCCCTCTCTGACACGTATCGTTCCGGTGCAGCTCCCCTCTGGCTCCGTCGGCGAGGCCTATCCACGGTTAACCACTCATTTTCGGGCAGCTCCGGTACGGTTTTGGCAACGATGGCTCCGATCTGGCTCCCCACCGTCGCCTTCTTGCCAAAGTTCCCATGTGGGCTAGCAGCCGTGACCATCAGCTTCCCTCTCCCCTCCTTGTTTCCCCCGACAGCTCCAGTCAAGATCTTCAATGCCGGTATAGGACTCCCCTCTGTTTCCATCCTCGTCGCCTCCTCCGACACCAGCATCGTCATCCTTTCGCCGTTAGCAGCTTCCACCTCCATTCCTGCCCCCTCTGGTCCACCTGAAGGTTCGACATGCTTATAGAATCTTCTTAAGTGACCGATCCTCCCACATTCGATAAAAATAATGACTCTTTCATATATGAATCTCTGATAATGGGTTCTTGGGTGTAATCCAACTTCTCCTTCTCCGATGGTGACTCCCGACGGGACCGGTTTCCTCAAATCAATTTCGATGCAAGCTCTCGCGTACTTACACCTTCCCACCAGCCCTGTGGTGGTCTATCAGCAAAAGAGTGCTGATGTACGCCGCCAACTCCACAAGGAACCTCCTTCTATAGTACTCCGTTGGAAGATTGGGGAACCGAACCCAAACTGGCACAAGATAGAAGTTGTCCGTCAATGGTTGGAAGCATGGCCTCCAACGAATAAGAGAGAGTATGGATCATGCGACCGACCAAGGGCCTCCAGTGAGGACAACCATCATGTCCTCCATGTTCCCAAAGTTGAAGACAGAGATCCCATTGGCCATGTCCGACACCAGGAAAGGGCTGGTGGTTCTCCAGAGACCTAGTAGCCTCTGGCGCAGGAGGTCCACATCAGGTCTTCCTCGTACAAACCTCCCAAATAATGCAAATACCCACTGTTTGATGCTCCTCTCCAACTCCACAGGATCAAACACTATCCTATACTCATACTTGCTCTCTATCCCTTCCAATTCCACCTTGGACACGAAGGAGTGTCCAATCCCACCTCCAGCCACATTCACCCACGAGCGACTGGTCAGGGGCCTAGCATCCAGTCGACCGAGCTCGGAGGGTCTCGCCGATTGCGAGCCCGCCGCACTCCCGAAGCGAGGGTCTTCTCCCCCCTCGGGCACTCTCCCCTCCTGCTCTTCCATCTCGTTAGCTTTCAATAAATCCTTTGCATTCCAATCTGTAGGTTCTGATAGACATTATATATCTACATGAGGACAAGAAATAGCTTTCTGTAAAAAAATGTACGTGGCAGAGATCTATGAATACAATTTCCAGTGCCAAGCCTCCACAGCGTCTTTCCAGCTTCATGTCAACATGTAGATTTCGATTAAGCGCTCATACACTGAAATCTAACTCATGTACAACAAGGATTGAAAACCAAAAAACAATGCGCTACATTTAAAAAATTGATTCTTACCTTATTGTTCCGAAAATTAAGTACTTCAGAGGGTAGAAAGGAATATGGCAGCACTAGTGAGATCTAAATCACTATCAAGAGTGACAACTTCATAGACAGGCAACAAAAATCAAGCAGTATAACTTTATGTCTAGATAATTACTTGGAATCAAGCAATCGTTTGATGTTCTGCGTCACATTCTTTTACATGCTGTCAATTCAGAGTGTGTTTGGATGACATGGTATGGGGTGGATTAGATGGAATGGGAAATAAGCGGATTCCGCATTCAGCCTATTCTCTTGGGGGGCTTTTGGCGCGCCCCGAATCCCACGACGCGCGGATTCCAAATTGCGAGATCCGTGCGTTTGGCGCCGGCGCGGATCCCATTCGGATCCCGTAAATTGGAATCCGCCTTGAGGCGAAATCCAATTTCGGCGTCCTGAATTTTTGTATCGGCTCCGGCGAATTCCGCGGATCCCATCCCGCGGATTCCGCAGATCCATCGGATCCAAACTCCCCCTTGTTTGGCTCATTTTGTGATTTGGAATATCCGACCCACGTCAGATTCCAAACCCCTTAATGACTATTTTACCCCTTGATATTTAAAATGACTATATTTATCATAACTTTAAATATACATGTTGAAACTTTATGAAATTAATCTCATTGAAAAAATATCATTGATATCTTCGTTATAAAACCAATATTGAGTATTTTTTAAAGCAAATATTTAATGTAATTTAATTTATAAAATCATTTAATATATTATAACTTAAATTATACCTGAATTTTTAATAATTTCGATCAATCATTTTACATGATTAGATGCATTCAAAGAATTAATTTGACCTAAATTTTCAATAATTTCGCTCAATCATATCTCGTGGGTATTGTTATTATTATAATGAAAAACATGTCTTAATTTGAAAAAAAACTTAAAGTTTTATTATTAACATGCTGTCAAAATTCACTCGGTTCCAATTCAGAGATTTATGAATCAAACACCAGAATTCACAAAATTAGTAGATTCAACTCATCCATAATAGACAAGCCAAACGCCAGAATCAACAGATTCAGCTCATCCCATACGGACCAACAAAACAACAGAATCAAAATCCACAGAATCACCAGATTCAGCTCATTCCCCATTCAGTTAATTCCACAGATTTCTCATTCATCTAATTCATCAGATTCAGATTTGCCAAACGCACCCTCAATGAATTCTGAAAAGGCCACACTACAAAAGTTTACGTTTAATTCAAAGAATGGATAAGACCTATGTGAGCTCTTCATCAGCACAATGATAAACGTACCAGCATTTTAAGCAATCATTCACCTTCAGATTCTTTTGCAAGTTCCACAAAAATGAGCCTTCCATTAAAAATCTGTTTATGAAGCACAAACAAAAAAATCCATCAGAACGGCAGATATAAAGAGAAGAATAGAGGTTGTCTCTAAAAAAAATCAGAATGATCTCAATGAGATAGGATTTGACAAACTAACTAATAAAGTCATATGATAAACTAGTTTACTGAGACACATCCTTCTATTAATACAAATCATAACTGCCTGAAGCGTAGACTTCCACGAGAATAGCATCACAGAAACTTCAGCTTCATTCTTTCATGAAGATCAACCAGACGCAAAGATAATGAACGTTCCTTTCTAAACATGAATGTAAAGTCTAAGGCTGCGCTTGGTTGCACGACGAGAGAGGGAGAGGGAGAAAACTGGAGAGAAATGTGATCGCCATTGTCAGTGTTTGATATGACCATGGGAATGGGAGAAGAAAATATATTATTTGTGTTTGGTATATCCAAATTAATATGAAAAAATACAAAAATAATATTGAAGTTACTAATATGCCCTTGCTATATTATCTCATCAATATGACGTATTTTTGTGATCTTAAACTTTATATTTTTAGTAGAAAATATTACATTATTAACTTTTTTAAAGAATTAAAGAGAAAAAATGTAACAAACTCATGCTTTTTTTTAAGCTAGACCAACACAACTGTCATTCAAGTTGCTTAATGCACACTTAACAAACACATAAATAAATTCGTATTTTTAATGCATGCTCTAGAAAGAAAATAAATTCACAAATACATTTTTAATACAAGTGTCATTCAAGTTGCTTAATACACAGTTAACAAACACATAAATAAATTCACATTTTTAATGATATTAAACTTTGTATTTTTAGTAGAAAATATTACATTATTAACTTTTTTAAAGAACTAAAGAGAAAATATTACACAGTTAACTTTTTTAACCTTATCCTATTTAGCATCGATCGGACGGTTGTAATCTAATTCATCCTTTTAGATCTGATGGCTATGAAAAGTATACGTATCTATTTATGAGAGGTGTTTTAATAATCTAGTTTGCATTGACCAGATAGGAGGGAAAGGAAACATGACTCCTCCCAACTTCAGGAGGAGTCTGCTTTCCTCCCATGACGAGAGAGCTCAGGAGAGGCGACTCCCTCTCCCTGGTCGCCTCTCCCGATTTCTCCCATCACGAGAGGAAACTCGGGAGGAATCCTAATTCATTTCACTCTTATCTAGTCAACGCCAAGTAGATTACTAAAACACCCATTATCTATCCTTTCCATAACCATTAGATCTAATAGGATGAATTAATGCACAACCATCCGATCGATGCTAAATAGGGTTAGGTTATTAATTGATTTAATGCACGTCATGAGTTCCACTCCACTCGATTTGCGAATTTATTTTCTTTCTACAGCATGCATTAAAAATGCGAATTTATTTGTGTTTGTTAACTAAGCAACTTGAATGACAGTTGTGTTGGTCAAGCTTAAAAAAAAGAGTTTGCTACATTTTTTTCTTTAATTTCTTAAAAAGTTAATAATATAATATTTTCTACTAAAAATACACAGTTAAGATCACAAAATACATAATATTAATGAGATAATATTGCAAGGGTATATTAGTAACTTCAATATCATTCATGCGCTTTCTCATATTAATTTGGACATACCAAACATAAGTAATGTCTTTCCCTCTCCAACTCTCATGGTCATACCAAACACTGACAAGGGCAATCACATTCCTCTCCACTCCTCCCTCTCCCACTACCTCTCCCGCCGTGCAACCAAACACAGCATAAGAGACATCCAGTTAAAATAAGCATGAAATATTTTTCTTGTGAAAAGCAAAGCCTAGGTGATCATCATCTAAGTCCAAAGCTTTAGAAACCAAAAGCCAGCGATATAATGTAAAATATGAAGAAACTTACCAGCTACACAAACAAGAAATTAAGACCTTAAACTCTCAAGAATAATGAATGAGGAAAAACATTTATATGGTAAATTTCCACTAGCCTTAAGGTATTTGTTTGCATTATTCCGGCCAAACTGCAAACTTCAGTCAAAGCAAGCAACATGTGATGGTACTCTAATTTCAATATAAAAAAAATCCAAATGTATATGACTTAATCAGTTCTGATGCTAGAGTTTCAAATGCGACACAAGAATCAGGAATATAAAGCATATCACACGAACAAGATCTTCAAGTCAGCTACAGAACAAAAAAAAGCCCAACATAGTAGGTAGTCAATATGACAACTAGACTTCTATATATTGTTTGGTTCTTTATCCTTCTGATCATGAAGTATCGGCACAACAAAGCAATTTAAAGACCATAAGAAAGAGTGCATAGATCTAAATAATCAGCAATCATACCCTTCCATCCATGACCTTCATTGCCTTCCGAGCCTCAGCATCAGTCGTATACTTCACAAAAGCATATCCTTTGGGCCTTTGGGTTCTTCCATCTCGAATAACCCTGACTAAAGCAAACACCAAAACATAGCCATATGTCCCCATATCCATTACTACTTCATCTCAATGCTCCATGTCACACAAACAACAACACATAGCACGTTCAAATCAATACCTTCCTGAACGGCTCCAAATGGGGAAAAAGCCCTCTCGAGTTCCTCTTCAGTGATGTAATACGATAACCCTAGAAAACAAAACAAACATCGCAGGAAACCAAGTGATAAATTGCTAGATTGCCCAATTACTGCGGAAACACAATAAAAATCCCACCCTTTCAAGTAGATAACAACAAGGAAAGAGGCTTACTGCTGATGAATAGCTCGGAGTTGAATCTTCTCTGGATGTAGATCTGCAGCCTTGAAGTGAAGCGAACAACTCCAGTAAGCTTATTAATCAGCATATCTCTCTCCCGTTACAAACCCTAGAATCCAGGCTGCTAGACTGATTTGAGACAAAGAACACTAGGGACATTGGCCATCGGCTTTAACCACAACCGTTCGATGAGAAATCAAGATAGAGGGAAATGACCACAATGACCCCTATTTGCTCAAGAGCAACTAAAGTAAAAGAACGAAGCGCCATTAGCGACGCAAGCAAAATCCATGCTTGGCACTCAAAAACAGAGAGAATATATTAGATCAAATGGACCAAAAGATCCATAATTTTGCCAATTTACAGCAAATTATATCCAGCGATAGCATATCAGAAGGACATAGACGACCTAAAATAGGAAAAACTAGTGATTTAGGAACTTGTGAACTTGGTCACAGCCTTGGTGCCCTCGGAGACGGCGTGCTTGGCGAGCTCGCCGGGGAGTACGAGGCGAACGGAGGTCTGGATCTCGCGGGAGGTGATGGTGGGCTTCTTGTTGTACCTCGCCAGGCGAGCAGCCTCCTGTGCGAGCTTCTCGAAGATGTCATTGATGAAGCTGTTCATGATGCCCATGGCCTTGCTCGAGATCCCGATGTCCGGGTGCACCTGCTTCAGCACCTTGAAGATGTAGATCTTGTAGGTCTCCACGCTCTTGGACTTTTTCTTCTTCTTCTTATCGCCCGAAACCCCTTCCTTGGACGGGAGCCGCTTCTCCGCCTTGGGCTTCTTCTCGGCGGGGGCTTTCTCCGCTACCGTCTTCTTCTCCTTCTCCTCCGCCGGCTTCTCGGCGGCGGGCTTCTTCTCCGCCGGCTTCTTCTCGGCCTTCGGCGCCATTGGTGATCGCTAGAGATGGAGGAGAGCTAGCGTCGACGGGGACGAAGGTATCGATGTGGGTTTGGTGGAGAGGAACATAGGTAGAAGGTGCTCATATAAAGATGGGGAGTAGGTCCTGATTGGAAGATAGCTTCAACTCTGGATCGTTGAGTTGGCGTTCTGTAGATCGTTGGATCAGAAAAAGATCATTACCAAGCAGACGGCTAGGATGTGAGTAGTTGGTGGGGACCAGTTAGTGTCCGCGGATCGTCGACTTAAATTAATGCCACTTGCTTTCAGATTTAATTACGAAAATACCTACGTTGGATATATGGGAAATGCAAATGAGATGGGTTTGATGGCCTTCTTGTAACTTCTGGGCCGGCCCGTTTAACTGTTTCCTTCTTGGCAGGCCCTGTAATAACAAACCTCGGATGGTGATCCTTCCGATCGAGATCCGACTGTTTTGATCAGTTTTTTCCTCTCTTTTATTTTATTGTTTTCATTTTTTCCAAATAAATATGATATTTGATCTCAATCGTTGGTTGGTTTTCATTGCATCATATTGAACTCGTTTCTCTAGGGTGCCTCTGGCACGGTTTTTATTGGGAGCGTGGGAATAGAGCGAGGTGGGCTTCATTGTGGAGGGCTTTTTACGCATGATTTCTCTCCACGTGCGTGGCGTTCTTCAATTATGTACTTGGGTGATTATTCTGCACCCTTGGATGCAAAGTGTTTCTCCTGTTAGATGTAAAGTTGTTAACTCTTCGTCACTTGTAAGACTGATTGATGACATATTTTCTTCTGAAAACTCTTAAATATCATATTTTTCTGAATTGTTTAAAATATCCTAGAAGAAAAAAGATCGGTTTACATATGAATTTCATATCATGGATCGTGTAGGATAGGATTAATTATGAAGTTTCTGACATATGTTTATGGACCTCATTTATAAAAAAAGTTGACATTGAGTATTTACATTTTATGAACCGTTTCTACGTGGGCATGGACTAGATTGATTTTGATAACTTTTGACCATTTTTGCCACGTGTCGAGCACGTATTGTCCACCCTAATCTCTCTTTTGTTTTTTCTCCTCTCTTAGGTCAATACTTGCTCAACATGTGACAAACCGGTCAAAAGACCGATCAAAATCGAGTTTTTGGGCATCTGGATCTGATTTAGGCTCATATGGAAATAGTTTAGAGAACGTAGGAACTCTTTTTTTTTTTTACAAATTGAGTCGTAAGGCTAGGGTCACATTACCGAACAGTGAGGCTACCAGGGACAAACCCCCTTGACAACCTCCTCAACCATGAGCACTAAGTCTATCTCCAAGGCCTCTTTGGCGACCTAGTCCGTCCGAGCATTCTCTTTCCGAGGAATGTATCCAACCGCTACTTTCATAAACCCGCGTCTTACCCACCATATCTCTTGTATAGTGTGCACACAAAGTCTCCAGCAACCGGGATCAAGCCCTCTAGCATGTTTGCAGCAAACATGGAATCTGTCTCAACTATAACCCGATGGTATCCACGCTTCGTAAACTCCCTCAACGCAAACTCAATAGCGTAGAGCTCCCTAGCAATCACCGATGAGACCTCCCTCGAATCACCTTCCATCCACATAATAACATTCGCCTCATCCACACACACTGCCCCAATGCCCGCCTTGTCTCTTCTTAAATTCACCGTCGTGTCTGTTTGGATTACAATGCCATCCCACTCCAATGCTTTAGCTACCCCTTTCTTTTCCTTGTCAACTACCAGGAATTCTCTAGCTTGCCACCTGATGTGTCGCGCCCCGACCCCGCGTAGGCCCAACCGGGCCGGGCGACGCGAAGCGGAACCTAACCTACTGCGGAAATTTTGGCGAGGTTTCCCTCTAATCGTAGTGGTTACCCTAGCAAATTATAACCATCCTGTATTAAACAAATATTACAACCCAAAGACTGAAACTGGATATTTATATACAATCCTCAAACAGGGAAATTATACATTTATCACTCCCGTAGGAGACTATCTATAACAAAAGGTGTAAAACTGTAAGATCGCCACCTCTCAAGCACCGCCAGACGCCGTCACGTCACCAAACACCGCCCCGGTAGGGGCAACCAAAGAAGAGCTAGCGCCAGCACCTGCAAAACGCAACCCGAATAGAAGTGAGCACTAAGCTCAGCAGGGACACTACACTACGACGCTCACAATGGAGGGCACACAACAGTGTCGCTCTTAAGCAAGACTTGGGTGTGCAGCAAGGGTCCCATAACCCTTTGCCGGTGTCCCTAGGTATACCCAACCATGGTTACCCTCAAGGACTGGGCCCATCCTGGGTACACCTAGTGTCGCAGGGTTCCAGCTGTGGTCACTCTAACAAACTGGGCCCACATTGGTAGCCACTGCGGGCAGGAACAGACACTGCCTGGGCTGGACCCCTCCGAAGGCCCCCAAAGACAAGAACCGACACCGGTTGCACCCACAACATCTGCCTCGAGGCAGACACGACCTCTAAACATCAAACAACATGTATTCAAGTCAAACTAACCCTATCATCGAGAACGACTGAATACTACAAATCGAGTCCTGGACCAAGCCACCCGCAACGGTCCTAGAACTAGATCCGGGTTACCCGAAAACCCCGGATCGGCAACGCCCTACACAGATGCAACTAATGCGCAACACAATGCATGTTATGGACATGCGCAGGATAATACAGGTAAACATGCAACAGTATGTGATGATATATCAAACATGGTCTGGGCATGGCACACTGCCGCCCCGGGGTGGTGAACAGGTAAATAAGGTCTAAGGAGCTGTTGCAGTGGTACCACCACCAACTGCCAGCAGTCCACAACAACACCTGCACCGGGAAGCAGCCCCGCAAACAACAGCTTACATATAACAGATAAAGCCCTCGGCGCACGCCGGCATACAAGGCTAAGGAAAGCTGTAGGGCTACCCGCCCGCTTATTCTAAACATCCCGGGAGTCATCACTCCCCCGGTTCACCACTGCCCTATTATAGGGCTAACATGCTTAAACATATGTACAAGGTATTAAGACAGTAAAGAAAACTGTCATACAAAGCCCCGCGGCAAAACAAGATACATTTTCTCTCTCTGCCATAGTCGGATCGATCCCTTTCCAAGGGAAGGATCGATCCCTCTAATGACAGGGAGCAAAAGCTCCAGATCGATCCAACTCGAGACGAGAGGGATCCATGCTACCCAAGGCACCGGGATCGATCGCCCACACCCGGGGGCCGATCGATCCTGCTTGGGTTCAGCATGCCCAACAAGGAGGGATCGATCCGTCTCACATACGGATCGATCGGTCGGGTTCTCCAATAAGCCGACGGCGAGAAAATACCGTCGAAAAACTCCACCAAATCCCACCAAAACCTAGAATCTGGTAGTACGAAGCATCACGAATCCAAAACCGGCGGAAATACTACAATCTAACATGTATACAAGAAGATCTAAGCATAAGAACATCGACAGCTGATGAGTGCATGAAAGTGCACTCTGAACAACCTTAAAACCATCTCAATTGCTATATCTTCACCCTTAATCAACTTCTTTAGCACTATTTTTATACTTTTATATGCTTCACATAGTTGTTTGGAAAATGCAGGAAATTGGAGCTAAAAGAAGCTGAAAAGAGTATATGAATCAACTTCAAATATTAATCTGTACCTGCTCATGAAGAACCAGATGATGTGCCATATATGGTTGGAAAGCTCTTGAAGTCTAGATTCTGGAGAATTTTACGGTTCGTGATTCCGAGTTTCCTAGAGGAAGTTACGGCAATTTCAGTACCGATGCGCAGTCTGAATGGCAGAAAGGAAAATAAGCTGGAAGTCCGAGCGATCCGCCGATCGATCGGACCACGCAAAAATGTGACAGAACATGTGTTTTTCAGCCACAACGCATCCGATCGATCCCTCCATCGCTCCTATGGGGTCCGATCGATCCGACACCAATGGTCCTATCGATCGGACTCGGAAAAAGCCAAAAACAGCGGATTTTTACTCAACCGATCGATCCAACACTCATAATTCGATCGATCGGACTTGGGAATTAAAGGGTGACAGAACGTATGCTTTTTAGAGGAACACAGTGCGATCGATCCATCCATCGATCGGACTCAGGAAGAGCCAGAGATGGAGGATTTTTACGAAATCGATCGATCCGACTCCCTTAGTCCGATCGATCGGACACGGGCGAAGTTAGAAGTTGAAGATTTTAATGCATCCGATCGATCCAGCACCCCGAGAAGGATCGATCGGACGTTCCAAGTGAATTAAATCAACAGTTTAGATCAAATCCGTTGATGGAGAGACTTTGGGGCTATAAATAGAACTCTTTCTAAGGTTTGAGGGGGACTTCTTGGACGTTTTTGGAGGCTTTTTCTGGACGTTTCTGAAGGGAAGAAGATGAAGGAATCTCCATCCATGGCCGAGTAATCCGCGGGCATGGCGAACGGATGATCTAGCGAGGATTAGGGCTTCTTCTCCAACGATGGTTCATAGTTTTTAATCTTTATTGTTAAACTCTTCTTATGTATTGGATCTTCACAGATTGCTTTGTGGTTAAACATTATTATAAATCCAGTCATGCTTCTTTTATGATATTATGATCCCATAGTTATCTCCTTTGATTCTCCTACCGAGTCTCGTGAGACCTTTGCTATGCATTGCCCGTAGTGACAGCTGGTATTGTGTATTCTTAGGGATCTGGTTAGATAAGGTTGGGGCTCTATACCGTGAGATCTTTGCTATGCATTGCCGATTGTGAGAGTTGGTATTATGTATTCTTAGAGATCCGGTTAGAGTTAGGGCTTCGTCCCGATGAACTTTTGCTGCGCGTTGCTTGTAGTGACAGCCGGTATCGTGTATTCTTAGGTTTGGTTGGATGAAGTTAGAACTATAAAAAGGAAGAACCAATCGTAGGAAGAGACATTTATATATTTTATCAGATTCATAATTCTATATCTTCCGGTTAAGGTGATTGGGATGTGAATCCCTTAACTGAGTACCATATGAACCATTGAGAAGAGAAGAACCTAAATCCGAGTTAAGTGATTCCTGAAGCCTAGCCTCATTCAAATCCTGATTTCTTTCGTTAACTTTATCTTACCATTACATTTTCGATCCATTTTCTTAACTTTCATCGCTCTTGATTGTTTTCAATTCATTGTTATTTGTATTTCTGGATCTTTCCTGCTTGTCTCTCTGTGGGATTCGACCTCTCTTATGCTGTACTGCACCGCGACCGCTGTGCGTGACACATTTGAGCGACATCAACATCCGGCAAAAGCTTCCAAAAACCCGAAGAATGTAGGTAGGAATTGACGCGCATTGAAATGTGTCGTTAATTAAATCAAAGGCGGACAAAACAAATTACCGAACTACTAATTAACTACAACGTAGTTAATGGGAGCACGGGTCGAATCCTCAAGGAATTAGATGGTCGAATTAACAAATGTGATATAATCTCTACAATAGTTGTAAACAATATGGTTGATTCTTTGAGTTTACTAACGAAAGTATTCTAAAAGAACTAAAGAGGAAATTTATCAAGGAAGAATTCATAGGGAATTCCAATCCGAATTAGGGTTTAAGTATTATCTCTATGAATCAAGATGCATGACACTCAAGAGATCATTTAAATTGGATATCGACGAGCGTGGGATTAATATCGCTCGCCGCTAATGAGATGTCGGGTTAGGATCATCTCATCGCGTGCATAACAAGGTAAAGATCCATGATCGAGGCTCTAATTCGATCATAGCTCAACGATTGCCGGACTAAGGTCATATCGTTGGCAAAGGATCAAGGCTTTGTATGGATAAGGTCTTGGATTGAGATGGGTTTAATACCTCAATCACATCCCTCATCTAAGTCAAGAATAGTGGGTAGGATAGCTTTGGCTTGGGGTGGTTCTAGCACCTCAAGATCCTATCCCTAGATCAAGGATTCATCTCCTAGAATTGGCTATGGTTCTAGCATAGCCTCTTTGAGGAATTGAATCAAACATCTAGTAAGCATCATAATATTCTCAAGCAATTACATGCAAAACAAGGGATTCAACCATTCAATAATGGAATTCACTGAAGAAATATAGAATTACATGAGAATTCATACAAAAATCATCTCATAAGAGCCATTACATCAAGAATCAAAAGAGAAATCTAAGAGAAAGCCCTAATACATCATGAAATTTCCAAGGAGAAAGGATTTAGCTACTCATCTTGGGTAGGATATCCATGGAAGAGGAGGCTTTACCCATCTTCTCCATCAAAATTCACCCCTTGATGCCCTAAATCTCTCTCTCACTCTAAGGGGGAAGAAGGCTGGAGAAAGGAGGGAAAAAGAGTGGAGAAAAGATCCCAAAATAAGAGCCAAAACCCCTATTTATAGGCTCCAAGTCGTGGACCCTCGGATCAGATCAAAACCGTCTGTTTTTACCCATCATGCGGTCTTGGATCGATCCGAAATAGGTTTGGATCGATCCAAGATGTCAAAATTTGGGTTTCTAATGGCTTGGATCGATCCAATATGAGTTTGGATCGATCCAAGATGTAACAGAGTCACGACTCTCTGGAAAGGGCTTTGGATCGATCCAGACTGGTTCGAATCGATCCGAATATGTTTGGATCGATCCAGACTGATTTGGATCGACCCGATGTGTAAAAACTGCAAAACTGGTCCTAGAAAGGGTTTTGGATCGATCCAAACTGGTTTAGATCGATCCGGAATAAGTTTGGATCGATCCCGACTGGTTTGGATCGATCCAGACTTGGTTGGATCGATCCAAATATTCTGGATCCATCCAGACTGGGTCTGGATCAAGTCTGGATCCATTCAGACTGGGTCTGGATCAATTATGGATCCATCCAGACTGGGTCTGGTCTGGATTCAATTCAGACTTGGTCTGGTTCAATCCGAATATGGCAGATTTTGTGTAATTTATGTCTTTTAAGCCCGGAATCGATTCAACTCTCTTTGGAAACTCTTGTACCTGAAATAACATGAAAAGATATTAGAAATGCATTGCTTGAGAGCTAACAAAGCCAAGTTAAATGGGTGAATTATGCATATTTTGTGACTCATCAGGAATCCCTACCTAAGCAAGAGCATCTTTAATCCCAGCTGTTGAGCCTTGGATCGTCCACGAACTCTTCGAAATCCAGAGAAAATCTCAGCCAAGAACTCAGATTTCCAAAGAGATTCAAGGAAGAAGGTTCTGTTTGTTTTATAAGCAAATGAACCGACTTAGCAGGATCGATTCGTCCAAGGAGACCGATCGATCCAGCTAAGAGAGCGATCGATCTTGCCAAGGAGACCGATCAATCCAGCCAAGGGAACGATCGATCCAGCCAAGAGACCGATTGATCCAACTCCGAGTCCGATCGATTCGTCCCAAGAGACCGATCGATCCGACTCAACGATCCACGTTCCTGTCAAAGACCGATCGATCCTTCTAGCAAGGAAGGATCGATCCGTCTTTCGCAGGAAGCTGGACTTGGGTTAAAACTTAAACCCAAGCCCGGATCTTTCGATCCCGGGTCTCACTAACCATTCTAGCCAAACATTACCACAAATATGGTCAGTGTGTGCACATGCGGGTGTGAAACAAGCCGACAAGGCATAATTTACGAAATTGCCCTTGCGGTCCACGACGAGCCACAGGAGTAGAGGGACGAGTCCTCACATGATGGATCTAATCATATCACAAACTTCATAACTGTCCTCATTTGCCACCACTCTACACCGATCCTTCCATAGGCACCACATAATATAAGCAATCAGAGATTTGACCAGGGTATCCTCCTCTGTCTTCACAGGCTTCATAAGCAATTGGAATGCACCCTCCATTTCATCTAAACTCCCCCACTGGTACTGGTTAACCCCCTCAACGACCCCTTGCCAAACCCTCCTTGCATATCCACAGTGGAACAAGATATGTTCCAGCGTCTCATCCTCCAACTGACACCGAGGGCAAGCTCGTTCCGATGACAAGCACAAGTTCCAGAGAGACATCCTCGTTGGAACCTTCTAGTGAAGCACCTTCCAAAGGAACATAAGCACTTGCATCCCCGCCGGCGCACGCAAGCACTCCTCCACAATTTGATTTGCTCCTCATCACTATGAATCCCTCCATAATGCTCAAGCATTTGATAGCATGAGGCTAGAGTTATTCTCCTGGATGAGTTCCATGTCTACCTTGGCTTCTCCGTTGCTTCATGTCGCGCTAGCGGGATGCTCACTACATGCTCCACCACCTCAGGATGGAAGAGCTCCTCCAGTCTCTCCCGGTTCTAGGCACCTTCTTCAGTAATAAGCTCCCCCACCCTCGTATTCAGTGATGGTTCCTCCGAGGCCATCATAATTGGATATTCATTCATAGGGCCCTCCACTATCCACCACTCCGTGAGTATACTAGCTTGGCAACCTGGCCATGGCTCCCATCTATAGCCTTTCCTAAGCATCTCAACTGCTTCGTAAATCGATCTCCACAAGCCGGATGCCTGGGACCTCTGTCGAGCACTTGGGAGTCCACCTTCAAAAGCATACTTCGCTCTGCACAATGTCGTCCAAACGGAGTCTTTGCCTTCTAGGAACCTCGCCGTGCGTGTCATCCTGAGCTCCCATTGCCATCTTCGAAGATCTCTGTACCCCAACCCTCCCGCCATCTTGTGTCTGCACACCATCTCCCAGGCGACAATGGATAGGCCTCCTCTCTTCCCCTACTATTGAAAAACCACGAGCTAGAGAAGATAAGTTGTTGAGCACTGACGCTGGTATAGGTATGGAGGACACAACGAAGACCGGCATCGCCTGTAAGACTGCTTGCACCAAAACCGCTCTGCTAGCAACCACTTTAACTGGGCATCTCCACACCACTAGCTTGCTATGTACCGCATCCAACAAGAAGTTGAAGTCTGGGTGTCTTCTTCCCCCTTTCTTCTTCTTCTCCCCTAAGCTTCTTCTCCTTCCTTTTCCCCTCTCCCTTCTATTTCATTATCTCTTGGTGTGGTCCTACATCACTGGGGCTCTAAGTGCCCTCACCTCCAACGAGCTCCAAGATAGTGCCAAGGCTCCTTCTACTCTGCAAAACCCATGATCTTTGTGAGCTTCTTTCGCCGCCTGGTAGATGCCAATGGAGAGAACTTAATACTAGACCTCTCCTTGCTCACCTCCAGCTTGGACAACATCTTGTATCGTCGGAGCACGTTCACGTCAACTTTTTCAAAACGAGGGCCTAACATAAAAATATATCAGAAACTATAAAATACTCACGCATGATTACCCGTGTAGGATATTTCAAAAAGTCTTCTTATGATATTGACCCTAATCCTATTGTAGTACATTAAATCCTCATATAAAGTCCTGTGGGATGCATTGATCAGAAAAGTGTCCTTTGGCCAAAGGAACCAAGTTGTTGCCTAATTGGTAAGTTTGGACAATGTCCCAACATGTAAGACTTTTGTTAATTTGTACTGGAATTGCAGTGTAGAAGTTGAGGTTTATAACCTCATGCATGAGCATAGAATTCAAATCCTCTGCGCGAGAGATTTGTGATTTTATGAGTATATTAGATGGGTCTCCGTACTACCTGAGACAAGTAAACACCATCCCCACTACTCATCTCTCTCTCTCCTAATAACAACCACCCCCCACTACTCTTTTTCACGTGGCTTCGTCATAATCGTCTGATATATCTGGACATAACTTGGATTGAGTATCCTCAGTCGCCTGATAAAATACACATGATGTTATATAATAGATTTATCGTCCTAAGAGTATCTCCAACGCTGGCTGCAAAAATGCAGCCAGCAAATGCACTTTTTGCTCCATATTTGGAGCAATGGAGTTGGCGCACTCCAATGGTTCCCCCTCTAAAAAAAAGATTTCTTCAATTAACAACATTATAGTCAAGGAAATTAATAATAATAAAAAGAGTGCATAAAATACAGAAAATATTATATAATTAACTATAATATATAAAACATTACAAAATTAACTAAAATACAGAAAAAATATTACATAATTAACTAAAATACATAAAACATTACATTTCAACAATTAATAATAAAAAGTCTACAGATAATAAAAAATACTAATATTCCAGCAGGTCATCGCCAAATTCATTGCCACTCCCGCTTGCACTTCCTCCGTGCTGACCTCCTCCATACCCAGCTCCCCCGTACTGGCTTCCTCCGTACTAGCCTTCTCTATGATGATCTCCTCCGTGTTGGTCTCCTCCGTACTTACCACCTTCGTAGCCAGTACCTTTGTGCTGACTTCCTCCGTACTTAACTCCTCCGAGTGCTGAAGATCCTCCACATTGTGGTTGCCTCATGGTTCTATTCAAAATTGCTTGTTTTTTTTATCGAAAATATTCACATTCCAAAGTATCATTGATATTATCCAAATTTATTAACATGATTTTGTTATCTTGTTGAGCACTCCGAAGTTCTAACTTTTTCCTATCATTTTCAGCTTTCAACATCATAAGTTGATGCATAGATGATATGTGGATAGGATTTTGAAGATAAGAATCTAGTATTTTTGATAAAGACAAAGCCCTTGATTTCCTGAAGAGATATGTGGATAAGAATCCAATGTTTATATTGGTAGTTATCTCTGTTGACATCAATTTTGGCTAGACCAAAAGGTCGCAGTACCCACTGTTTGTTTGAGCCAAAATAACATCAGATAGACTCAAGCAAGCTTAGAACATATTTGAAATGTCCGATAAATGCTTGTCCTAACTTCGATAGCATCCAGGGGCATTTGGGTAATTTCACCCGCCCAAAGGCGTATTGGGAATTTGGGCCAAAATACAGGCCTGGACTCCCCATTACATTCTACAATAACTTTGCATGGCTTTGACAGCAACCTAAATAAGCCATATGGACGCAGGGGTATTCTAGTGATTCTACTGAAACCTCTAGCCCCTAGGGGTATCTTGGTCAATTCACACCCTCAGGGTATAATTGTCTAAAAACTAGCCGTTCCACCCTCAAAAAATATTTTGGTCCAACATATATGACCACTGAAGATATTTTGGTAAAATCCCAGTAAATATTAAGAACTCAGATAAATATTCTGTACGGGAGAAAATATTCACAGATGATTTATTGAATCTGGACAAATGTTTAAATAACAATAGACATGAAAATATTCAAAATCATGATTCGAACAGCACTTTCGAATTTCAAAAGATAAATCCGCCAAAACAAAAATCAGCAGATCTCCAAGTGGGCTACATATACGTCCATACCATATAAATAAAAAAAGAAATATAAAATCAGCATCACCCGTCCATACCATATATAAAAAAAAATATAAAATCAGCATCCCTTTGATCCCGTTGTAGCTATCCTTATATGAAAGGATGAGCATTCTTAAGGGCAATCAGCACCCTTTGATTAAGGGATCCATGATCCCATTCCATACAAAGACATAGGCCTCTCGTGCCTATAAATAGAGGAGTATAGGGTTGAAGAAGAGGCTGGTCTGAGCTGGGTTGAACGGGCTGAAGGCTGGTGAAAGAGGCTGAAGACGTTGAAGCTTGGCTGAAGGCGTTGAAGCTTGGCTGAAGAAGAAGCTGGTTGAAGAAATTGAAGAAGAAGCTGAAGAAGAAACTGAAGAAGAGGCTTGAAGACGAAGAGGTTCTGGTGAGGTTCCAACGTTGCGCACCACCGGACGACGTAGATCTAGCCAACACAGCCGGAACCCATCGAGACGCTCGCGTCTCTGGGTCGACGCTGTAAGAGGCTCGTCGATCCCGCGGCTCAAGCTCCACTCTCCTGCTCGCCCCGTGGCTTGGACCTCCAGCAAAGTTGCTCTAGCTTGGTTCCTCGCCAGCGACAGAGATCGAGCCAAGGCTCTCTCTCTCCCGGCGGCTTCGAAGACAAGCTTCCCCTGTTTTTGTTCTTTGTTCCAGCCGGTGCTTCTTCGTCTCCCTGGTGATCCCGCGGCGCAGGAACGTCAACCCATTCTGAAGAGGGACTCCCGCCATCATCTTCCCAAGGCCGTCCCCGCGACGGAAGCTCCAGCCGCTCGCCGCACGTCCTCCGTTCCAACCAGAGCTCCCCTGTTCTAGCCGTTACTAGGCTTCCCTTCTCCAAGCCGGCTTCATCAAACCCAGTTGCCGCTCCTCCCACGACAAACAGAGGTCGGATCTTGTTGGACGGCGTTCTCAAACACTTGCACGACAACGCTCCCAAGCCCGACGGATTTGAAGCCCCGGCGGCAAGAACGGCGTGCATGGCAATGAAGGTGGTCTAAGGCCTCACGTGATGGATTCTGTTTATCTTTTTCTTTTATTATAAAATGTTTATTTTTATTGGATCTAGAATCGGAGGTGTTCCCTACATGGATGTAAATGATGGATCTGTCGACTTGGCGATCGGCAGATCCAGGGGTGTGGTGCCTATAATTTCCTGAAATGAAATTAAAATATGATTTGCTCGGAAATAAAATAGAGATATCATACCAGCGAGATCGACGTTTTATCCACGAACAATCTCACATTACTATAAAAGCAACAGTTTGCACTTGAATGAAATCAAGATCTGCCGCTACCTAAGTTCTCTCTCTCCCCCTCTTCAAAAATGAATTATAGAGCTGGTCATCACATTTACCATCTTCATCTTCTTCTGATGATGAATTATTTTCTCAATATTTTCAAGAGTGGGAGGAAGAAACGACTGAATGGGCGAAAGAGGATGAAATCTTGGCTCATATTTATACCTCCAACGAGGCCAAAATTGGTTATCAACTTGAAGATGATGAGCAACCAAGACGCAGAGGTTCAGTACCTGGTCATGTGGTGATCAACTGTGGGAGGGTCGAAGGTAGTACAAGACTATGGAATGACTACTTCTCTGATAACCCCACATATGGGGATACACTATTTCATAGAAGGTTTCGAATGCGAAGGAATCTATTCCTTCGTATTGTCGCTGCAGTACAAGAGTGCGACACTTTCTTCGTTCAAAAGAAAGATGGTATTGGTAAACTTGGATTATCTACTTTACAAAAAATTACAACAACGTTTCGTATGTTGGCATATGAAACAGTTGATAGTACTGATGAATATATTCGGATTGGTGAATCAAGTGTAATCCAATGTTTGAAGAGATTTTACAGGGAAATTATAGAGGAGTACACAGATGAATATTTGAGGTATCCCAATGCAAACGATGTTGCAAGATTGTTACAGAAAGGCGAAGAACGAGGGTTTCTAGGAATGTTGGGAAGTCTAGATTGCATGCATTGGCAATGGAAGAATTGCCCAACGGCATGGGCAAGGCAATATTCATGACATCATGGAGGATCAACTATTATTCTTGAGGTAGTAGCATCATATGACTTGTGGATATGGCATGCATACTTCGGCTTACCAGGCTCGAACAATGATATTAATGTACTACAGTCGTCTCATTTGTTCGCCAACTTAACAAAAGGTATTACCCCTCCTGCTCATTATACAATTCAAGAAAAAAATTATGACATTGGTTATTATCTAGCCGATGGTATATACCCAAAATGATCGACATTTGTTCAAACCATTTCTCAGTCACAAGATAAAAAGAAACAATATTTCGCAAATGATGCAAGAAGCATGCCGGAAAGATGTAGAGTGGGCATTTGGAGTTCTCCAATCAAGATTTGCCATTGTTAAGGGCCCAACACGTTTCTGGGATAAACGTGTATTACATGATATCATGACTGCTTGTGTTATAATGTATAATATGATTGTCGAAGATGAACAAGATGAAGACGAAAGTGATGTCATTTCTACTCCACCACGTACTCAGCATGTTGATGAGATGGAGGCGAGTGAATACGAACGATTTCGCCAGCTTCTTAATCGACATAAAAAGATCAAGGACAAAGAAGCACATCTTGCACTTCAAAATGCACTGATTGAACATTTATGGGAACGACATGACAATCAAGAGATGTAACGTTTTTATCTATATTCAATGTTGCATATTAAATTGAAATTCTCAATCTTTAGTGTGTAAGATTCGTCTTTATTTTAGTATTCTGCACAAATACCTTTAGATAATATAATTATAATTATAATTAATTTAATTAAAAATCCACGTACTGATGTATAATTTAAAAACCCAATGATGAATAAAAAACCAGTAAAAAAATAATTTATATACAATTAGATAAATAATAATTAAAAAGTATTGAATATTAGTCTTGTTTTGCAGGGATCGGTAAGAGTTTTCCATTGATGTATTATTTATTCTAAATAAATCAGTAATTTTAAAGTTACATAAATTATTGTAGTTAAAATACTTTAATTATAGGATATATTGGTAATTTAGAATTAGATGAGACGAATATGAAGGGTAATATGAGAATTATAAAAATCATTAAATAAAAATGCAACCAACGTTGTTCTGCCGCTGGGTTTGGAGCCGGTTTGAGTAGGATTGGGCTACAAAAATCAGCCCGATCGATTGGAGATTGCTCTAAGCCATGATAGAAGACTCAATTTCTTTTAAATAGAAATGATTTTGAATTAAGAACTTGGCGTGAGACCATAGGTGGAAAATTCCATTTTAACCATTATTTCTAAGATTCGTATGAAAAAAATCCACAGCAACATAGTATTAATAATGATAATGTCCTCCATAAAATTCCTTGTACAAGAAGGGCCAATGGGTTTAGTTTTTTGTGCCAAAAGATGATGAATAATTAAATACCCTCAATCAGAAATTAACGTATATGTTCCTACATCCTTCCACCATAAGTTATATCCGGACATTTTGAACCAGTGTCAAAGACCAAGTTTATTAAGAAAGGCTTGAGTACCATCAACATATAGTGTATCGGGCATTTGACCTTCAAGATAAGATAATAGAATCAACTAATCAATTAAATATCCGTCGAATAAAAAATATCTTCTATCCTTACATCCTAACAATGATAATGTTTTGTCATTGTCATCTTATATCATCATGAAATAATAATTTTGTCTCCAATATATCTTTTATCCATAGAGAAGTAGAATAATTAATACTTTCCAGTCAATTCTAACTATATAATTCAAATAATAATTTTTTCTCCAATAGTCTATCTTTTATCCATCAAGAAGTAGAATAATTATTACCTTTTCAGTCTATTCTAACTCTATAATTCAACTTTCTTTTTAAATTCTAATTTTCTTATTCTATAACCAAAGCGACCTAAAAGTTCATCCACTATAAAAATTTGAAAATAATAGCCCATAGAGCTTAATCACAAGGCCCACATTGATCTAGAAGAAGACAAACTGGCCTCTTTCTCTAATATGAGAATCAATACAAACCCTCCAATGGAATCCCTTAAAAGCGAATCTTATCAATCGTTCCAAAAAAACCCTGACGTCCATGCTTCAATTATTCAACCAGATGAAAACCTAATATAAAGACATTGATGCACATTATTGAAAGCTTCGTGTCTTCATTAAACAAGAGACCATCAAAATAATATCTCTTCCATGCAAGCTACTTTTTCACTTTTCAACCAATCATTATCTCATTATCCCTACTTTTCAACCAATCACATCAACTTCATCCATACCTTTTCAACCAAACATTACTAATTTATCACTACTTTTCAACAAAATACCATACATATCCCACTATTTATCCCAAGATACCAATCCTCATTCCCTCTAATCCCGGGATAGCTTATCCCCCAACCAAACGAGGCCTAAGAGGTAGAGAGGCATGAGTGACTGAGAGGAGGAACCAAGGTTAAAACTCTTAGGGTGCGTTTGGTTGCGGGATAGTCTATTTCGGGATTAGAGGGGATGGAGATTGGTATCCTTGGATAAGTAGTGGGATATGTATGGTATTTTGTTAAAAAGTAGTGATAAATTAGTAATGTTTGGTTGAAAAGGTATGGATAAAGTTGATGTGATTGGTTGAAAAGTAGGGATAATGAAGTAATGATTGGTTGAAAAGTCAAAAAGTAAGGATAAAGTTGATGTGATTGGTTGAAAAGAAGAGAAAATGTAGTAATGATTGGTTGAAAAGTAAGAATAAAGTAGGGATAAAATGGGAATAAAAGTGGAGATTAGATGGTGTTTGGCTGCAATGCAGGGATAAAGTGGGTTTAACTCGGCATAGAAATTCCCTATCCCTAAACCAAACAAGGCCAAGGAACCAAGGTTCAAACTCTTTGCCTACTCATATACTAATCGGGTTACTCCAACCATTCGATTTAAAAGCTTCAATCATTCGATCTAAAAGCTTAAGACAGAGCATGTGTAGCTCAAATCTCCAAATGTTAATATTGAGCACTGAACTCCGATGCGATACCACTGGACCCAACCCAAAAGGTTAAACTCACTTGAAGAGAGGGTGAGTTAAGATATGTTTATTCTAACACTTTTTACAAGAAGGAACATAAAGACATATGATTCTTTTCATTTAAACATGGTGCAAGACAAAGGCATGGAAAGGTTCCATATCCCATTACATCTCATCCATCCCTACCTGGGTAGTGCATTTTTGCTTAGAAGTCACAGATGCAACTAAGCTCATCATGGGTTGAATGAATCTATAGGATTAACTCACTGCATGTCAATTAGCACCAAGTCTACAACTCTCAAGAGGATCTTTGATTGGCGAGGCTAACAATGGTAGATATAGGAACCAGGCACAGTCCTCTGCTTTGCAGGTCCTGTACTCCCTGATCACTACTATAGATCTTCTGGCAAAATAGATTGATAGATTATAAAAAAATGAGTACTAAACAATTAAACATACAGATGATCTTTGGTTGAAAGAGAGAATGTTTATATAGTACCTGCAGTATGCCGTATGAGGATTTCCTTTGAAAGTAAGGAGCACTAAGAACCTGGAAGATTAGAACAAGAGCGAATTAAAGCTTTTTCAATGGATTTAATGCAAAGCTGATGAACAAATCTGAGAGTTTTGTACTTGGATTTGCTCGTGGAGGATCTTGATGCAGATTGTAGCCTCTTGAAGCACTGACGCCGTGTCAGTCTGCCACCAGATTCATTGATCATAAGAAGATTAGGATCAAATAATAAGAATGGTCTGAAGATTTTTTCTAGCCTCAATCATGGCGTACTTACTTTTCCAAAAGGAGAGACGAGTTGCTGGAGAGCTGTGATCTTATCACCTAGTCTCTGGCTCTTTTTCACAGGTGCCTGCAGCTTGAATTGGGTTCAAGATGAGCACTCTAATAAAGAGAAATAAAATGCTGCCAATTGGTGTTTAATTAATTACCTTTGCCCGCTGGGCATCATGAGATGATGGTGATACCTTTGATTTCAATGGGTTATGAAACGTCTCCACCTCCCCCCTCCTCTGCCTCTTGGATCCACTTTTACAAATTTCTCTGGTGCTCGAGTTACTCACAAGCTTAAAAAAACCAAATTAATTAATTAACAAACATTTCATGAGGTTATAATCAAACAAAAGTGTAGAGTTATATATGAGAATATATAGATTAATTCCAAGATAGAAACCGACATTAGAAAGGCCATGAATCGAGCTTGATGCACTCGAACACGTAACATCAGTAGCCATTAATATTCCTCCTGTATGTTCCATCCAAATATCCAATCCAAAACCAAAAACCACATAAGCTTCTCATTTGACATAAATAAAACCCAAACAAACAAAATTAAAGTGCACTAATGAACTTTAGATCAGAATAGTAACTGCTATAAATAGCAACTAAAGATTCATGCGATCACCTGGAAAGCAATCAATCCCACCAACTCCAATCCCCTGAGTTGGGTTTGAAACTTGGAAACTATGATCACAGCAGCCCTCTAAAGGGATGTCGTAGAACCCACTGTCATAATACCTGGTGAGCCCAAAGAGACACAGCTAGCTTGTTTCATAAAGAGGCATATACTTAAGTTGGATGCTTTCTAACACTTTTGAGTTCCCAAGCACAAGCATATATATATATATATATAGGTATAAATGTACTCACAATCTCAATCTCTCGAGCTCCGTGTGAGCGTTGGAACTATGAACTCTGGATTCGTTGTTATGGGCTGCAGCAAAACGATGAAGCCCAAGAAGAGAGAGAAACAAAATTTAGAGAGAGAAATAAATAGTACTAACCAATGAGGGTTAGTTTAACTTAAGCTAAAGAAGGGGTCACGTACCGTAGTTATTAGGCAGGCACCTCACCGGATGATTCGAAGTTGGGAGTGCCGGCGGAGCACCAGAACCCGCCCGGAAGCTCTCGGAAAACATAGTCTAATAATCTAACGTACGTATCCCGCCAGCTAGAAAAAATTATTGGAGAATCGAAGAACAAGAAGCAGAGGCCATTTCTAACAACAATAAAGAACAACATAACTTAAGGAGTGTAGTTAGTGTTATGTCACGTAATGCAATAGAATAAGATAATATGATAGTGAGTTTAAAGTAAAGAAGACGTTGTGTTTGTTTTTCAAAAAATATACCTGGGTCCCCAAGAAGAGATTTGATTAGGAGAAATAGAGGAGGAGAGGAAGGTTGATGATGGTAAAGGAGAGGGTGTTATATAGTATAGGGAGTTGAATGGTTGGAAGAGAGCAATGAGAGTAAAGAAGGGAAAGAGTGTAGCTTTGGAGAGTGGCCTTAATTAGAGGGGGACATCCGTTTCATATCCCTATCAGTCTCCTCTTTGACTTAATTCTACCAACCACTTGGTATTTATGAAGAGGAAAAAAAGAGGGTATTGGCTGTTTTCTTCCTCTGTTTTGACCATTTTATCCCATAGATATATATGTATGCTAAGGAATTGAAATTTGAGAACACAGTATGATAAGATTGGTGGTTGTGTCATCCTGTTTTGATTCATGAGGTAAGATTAATTGATTTAAGTTTGATTGGCAAGTATAGAACTTCAAAACTTGCAGTAAAAGTAGTTGGGGGGTTTAGTGTTGTTGTGAAGATTTTGAGATGTAAATAATCCCATTGAGTAGGTAAGACGCAAGTAGCTATTTCGGTCAAACTTTTTACTATGGAAAATGATTTGCCGTCCTGACCAAATAGGGTCAGGGTGGCTGCACAAGCTATTTGCACCCCTGTTTATGATACATAAATATACACCCATCATTTGCAATGAAGCACTACATGTGATATTAGGGATACATTGAGAATCCACGTCATATACATACTTGGAAAGTAACATAAGCACATAAGAAATACAGTGTAGAAATCATACTAAAGGCTAGAATTATCGATACAATAGTTGTATGCATGGCCAATATTTTTTAGTAGACTCCTTTTCTGAATGCGACTTGTACAGTTTACTGTCACTTACAATGATGCTACGTATCTCCAACCAATGGTAATGTTCATGCATAAGAAAAAGTCTAATACAAATGAAGTTGACTAAGTTGTAGTTGTAGTTGCAACTGTACGTCAAAAACTAGTACTGATTGTCTCCAGTAATTTATTCTGCTGAATAAGACGTCTGATGATAGAACATGAGCCAATTTAACAAAATTTGTAGAGCAACATCACAATCTAAACTCAAGACTGAATCCCCTCAATGTGTTCCTCAGACAAAACCTGTCCGGCGAGTATCTGATGAAAAAAATTCTACTACAGGAATCCATGCAAATGGATACTATTTGAGCATCTAACAAGAGGTGCTAACAAAATTCTACAACTCAATGAGTTGCAGAAGCATAGTGGGCATCTATTTGACGATTCAAAACTATTGCCTGCAGTGAGATGTAAACATGAGGGTTCTTTATCATTCTGCATGAGATTTATCCTGAAAGCAGTTGACGGTCCAACCATGCCTCCCTTATTATTACATCTGCTGGTTTCTTTATAATTGAAACCTTGTTCATCATTCCTGAAAACCTATTAGGAGGTAGCTGACTTACTGCAGAAGATAGTCAAAGATTGGTCATGTGACTCATCCTCTAGGTAATCAGTAACAAGGTTTCGTTGACAACACTCGGCATTTGCAGTAGAAGCCTGCTACTTGTTTTAATCCTCCAGGCCATATATCCTGTAAAATAGCACTATCAAGTTGTTAGACGGCATTGGTATTTAAAAGATTGCCGCATTATCTAGCATAAATTGGCTAGCTATATGTATAGAAAGTTTTTCTTCGTCAAGACTTTGTACCAAAAGTACCCATGCACTTATCAAATGACATAGTCCACAAAACATTTGCACTGATGCCTTTTATTTTATTGACAAGTAAATGTGCAGCAATACAATTCAGCAGGAAGAAATAGTAAAATTTTTTGCAATGCATTGTAAGGCCGATCAAGGAGAAGCTTGCAGTAAAACCAGGTTCGTTCAGCGTAGAAGGAAAACAGTTTGCACAATTTAAGATGTTCACGTAGGATTGTCCATTAAACATCATCACACAGCAGGATAGGCTAAACTGACGCGCCAATTGCGTTGCTAAAACTGAGATAGTAAAATCAGATGGAAATTCTTTTACTGCCCAAATTGGACATGATGAAAGCTCGAAGGAAGACTTAGCTTAGATAAAAACCATTAACACTCCCTAAGACAAATCAGAAGACAAATCAATGGGAAGGCAGACATACAAGGAGTACTTTAGCATACAAATTTGCACCAGAAGTGTTTATAATCTACAAAAGTGCATTCACTAAAAGAACATAAACTGACTTCAATAAGCATAGGCTGTGCACATATTCCCCGCATTAGGTACTTTTACAGGTTAAACTATTACAATTATTTAGCATTAGATGCTTTACCACATGGAAAACAAAGTCCTTATAGATGAACTTAAACCATCTCCCTCCTAGATTTATCATTACCATCTTTAACATTTCCGTAGCTTATTGTTAAGCTCACGCAAGCTGCCCATTAAATTAGTCGGTTGATCTTGCACCCAGACCAAACATAGGAAACTTCCTAACCCACCGGCCAAATCAGTTTACAAGGCCAAACAAAGCAAGCAGTGCACCTACTACTCACACTTTGCAACCATAACTAGTAAGCACAAAACAAAAGATTGTTCTTTTGTGTCATGCCTACATTAGATAAACATTATTGCATGATTATCTTTTTTAAAGACTCAGTCGCAATCACTTCAATTCAACCGCAAAAATAGACCTCAGCCAGAGCTAGAAAACACAAAACTCGTACACTTGGAGACTTGCTAATTTCTAATTCGATCTTCACATCCTTTCCTTTGTGACGCAGACAGATCATCACAGATGATAATGTAGACATATTAGAATAAAGAAGAGAGCATATAAGTAGTAATAGTACAGGGAAGCTTACAAATAGTTTATGAAGGATTTGACATAAACTAGAAATCCCTTTCAAATCATCCGACAATAGAGTTGAACAGGTGACATGCAGAACGCCCAAGTCTCACACCAGGATTTTCCAGGAACCTCACAACAGTATAAACAAGCACGAAAGCAATGTAGGCTAAAGCACATATTAATGAAAATTTTTGGACCGACAAGGACTATCATCTGATTGTATAAATTTTAAGCAGAATCTTGCAGCAGATTCAACATATTAGAAATTTGTTTGATATAGTCCCCATATATGCATCTACAGCGTGAGATTTTTACAATTATCTCTAACATATCATGGATGCTTAAAACAAAAGGCTGCCACGGTGAGCACATACGAACATCTTTCCACTATTAAGAATCATGGCTTGTGATAAAGAAAAGTAGCTGGCAAAGATCATCCGAGGTCATAGAAAATGCAAACAATGATGAAAATGTGTCGCAGAACTAGAACGGATCAGAAGAGGGATAGACATCAAGAGGCATCACTTGCACAACTACCAATTAAAGGCAATATATATATATCCAGCTAATAGCAAATACAAGTTTTGAGAGATAACCATACTTAATTGCATTCTGTGGCATGACAGTTGAATAAATATAACTTGTCCATTCAACACTCGAGTTTCATGAGACTGATGACCAACTAAACCTCAAGAATCTTTTTAATCTTTTGCGTCAATGCTTTTAAGCGTCTATGGTCCAATTTTAAAAAATCACCATCTTATGCTAAGACTAAGCTAGGTCTCTTGAGAGACTAAGCTTAATGTGCTTTTACATTTGTCTAACACTTGCATTCTGTACTAACAACCAAATATGTTGTACTCCAGTACTTTTGCACATCCGGATCTTGTTCCCATCCCTGCCCTCAACTGTGCAAGATACAAACTAAAGAAATTAACTTCTTCGATCAAGATTAAAGCACCATTGCATATAAGATCAGGCTATAATAAGAAAAATTACATATGCGTGCTATGGATATCTTTAAGAAACCTGGCAAATCAGGAAGATATACTTCAACAAAACCAACTAAAAGTTCACACTTTTGTTAATAGGAGAGCTACTGCGGTACAAAATTGAGTCATAGCTTTAGAAAGGATCAATCAAATGAAATAGTTCCTGATGCAAACAGCATGGTATAGCATGAACTAAAAATACCATGAACTAAAAAAAACTTAGAGCACTCGTTTGGGATGCTTGCACAATGTTCTTGACGAGCCTTCAGATTCTACATATGGGGTACAATTATATTACCAAGAAATGGCAAACTTAGATATAAAGGAAGTGCATAGTTTTCTCATACAACGGTTGCAACTAAAAACACCAAATGTACCTATAAGTTCAAGCAAATCTTCCTCCCCAGCCATTACCTCGAAGCCGCACCAGAATTGAAAGAGTTCCGATGAAGAACTCTTCCATCCTGGCCTCCAATTGAACCTTTCGCATCCATAATCAAACCCCTCAGACCCGAATCCCGACTGCTCCCATCCTCATCCTTCTCCACCTCCTTCTCCGGAAGCCTCTCGAAGTGATTCCCATAGATATACTCGGCGGAGAACCCGTCTTCCTCGTCGAATAGCATCACATGGCCGTGCCACTCCCACACGCGGTACTCTCCCTGGGAGTCCACATGGAATCCCACGCACACGCTGTGCTCGCCGACAGTAACCGACTGGCCGGAGTTGGGCTTGAGGGCCTCGGTGGCCGCGGCAGAGCCGGACCGCACGATCCGGATGATCTCCCGCTCCAGTCTCCGCTCCTCCCTCGCGACCCGGCGGCGGCGCCGCTCCCCGGAATCGACGCCTTCATCATCGTTGCAGTCTTCTTCGGTGTCGTCGGCGTGCTCTTGGAGGAGGAAGTCGTGGAGGTGGGCGGGGTTGGAGAAGGGGGTCTGGAGGTCGAGCCGGGACATGAGGGTTTGGATGAGGAGGTGGTCGAAGGGGGAGGAGGGAGGGAAGGGGCTGGAGTTGTTGGGGTTGGAAGGCATTGGTGATGGCGCTTTGGAATCGAGAGGCTAGCTAGGGTTTTAGGTGGTCGCTTTGGGGAAGACGATGGAGAGGATGAGATGGAACGCCATGTTAGGTGGCTTCTTTAATTGATAACTGGGCCGGAAAGCCCATTAATGTCGGCCCATTAGAAGATAGCAGGGGAATTAGGGCAGCGGGTTCCCATGCACGTATATATACCGCCAGATTATAATCAGACGGCTGTGATTATATTCTGGCACAATAAAAGGCTCTTCCATCGGCCTCTTTTGCCTCTCCGATACCTCTTCTCGCAAGCGAGGGTTTTAGCGGCTCCGGAGCGCCCCCGCCGCCGCTTCCAGCACCGCCGCCCTCCTCCGTCGAAAAGGTGAGAGTCCATTTCTCCGTGTAATTAGTTATCCACTTGTCCGCTTCTCTTTACGGCGATCTGCTGCTTTCCTCGCAATTTTTCCGTTAAGTTGCTTAGCTTTTGTTCTTTTGTTTGATCTATATCTTTGATCTGCGTATTTTGGTCTCATTGGATCCCAAAGCGTGGAAAAGCTTGCTTTGTTGTCTTAAGAGCTCATGATGGAAGTAGCACTTGTTCACGCTATTGGGAAAGCAAAGATGGAAGATTGAAATAAAAGGGACACTTATCTCATACGTTTTTGTTGTGTGAATGTGTATGTAAGATGGTGCTTCGTTGTTGCTAATTATGCAAGTCTAGTTGAACTAGGTTCATGTTGTTCTGCTGCCATTTCTTTGGGATTAGAAAGTGTTTTATACACTTATATTACAATTTGTCGACTAATTGAGATATTGTTCTTAATGCTGAGTTGATCATTAGGATTTGGATCTCAGTCTAAGATTTCGCAGCTGCAGATGAAGAATTTGAACATTCCTTGTTAATAATCCCATGTTGTCCATATGGACAATGTTTTAGTTATAGTTTTTGTCATTTACATGCTCTAAAAATGATGGTTATTGTTTTGGTGCGGAAGATGATTAAGACAATTTCTGCCTGAAATACCGGTGACGAGTGGCAAATAACCTGAAATATTTATTCCAACCTTTGACAAGAGGTATATGATATTTTCCTGTTCAGGTGTAGTTGAAGCTTTTAGCTTTTTCTAGGTGATGAAACCTGATTTGTAAGACCTTGAGTCGTGTATGCTTGCTCAATTCTCAACTTCATTTTCTTTTTCTTTGGGTGGATTGGCGGTTCTTTGTCATTGGTAGGAAAGCTCATGATACATAGTGATAGCTGATTTTTTTAGAAAAAAATCTTAAGTGACCACGTCATGGTTATGTCTCAACTTCCATTTTAGGCTTGGAGTAGATCAACATTTCTTTGCACATTAGTAAAAAGAATTAGTAGTCCATTTCCCGTCTTAAGCTTGTTGGGTCATATTTGGTAGTTCCTTTTCTAGAATATTTGTACTACATGTAACATCCTCCCCCTGCCTGTGAAATCTATAGTACCATCTTATTTTAGAGTTGTAAGAGATACTATTTCCTAGGGTCATTTGCTTGCTATTATGCGTGCACATGCTATTTTGAAGCATTTTATCATGTGGAGGTGATCGTCTGAAAGCTAGTTTCAACATGAATCAAAGGGCCTTTAAATCTTGGTAGTTCTATTTGCATTCCTCATATTCAATTGTTTGGTTCTAACAAGATCTAGCAAGAGGATGCGATTGCGTTTTTTGTGTTTTGAGAGCTGGTTAGTTGCTTAACATTAACATTATTGCATATGTTACATGCTTGTGAGGTTGGTGAATTCGGTGGATCTAGGGATTACCTATCTGTTGTTGCCATTAATCATGGGCAACTTGTACCTCACAGCTATGTCCTGCCCTCCTGTATTTAAATCTTACGTCTGGTGCTGTATGGCTTTAAAACCCTGGTATCTAAGTATGAGTGGATATTAAGAATTATTTGAATATGGCTATTTGTTGTGTGCATAAGATGTGTGGTGATCTTTATTCTTCTTCCTTTTTCTGTATCGATTCTATTACGGATAGTATGGTTGTGAAAACTGGCTGTCCCGTTGAGTCATTATGTTTTTTGCAATAATAAGAGCGTTGTATATATGCATATTTTCTTCGCTCAAGTGTTTTGTGGACACTGGATCATTTGAATTGTGTTATACTGTTGCCTGGATTTTTTGTTGTGTCCTTAAGAGCTTACTTTGCAATTTTTAGGCTTAGTCAAGATGGTGAGAGTCAGTGTGTTGAATGATGCTCTCAAGAGCATGTACAATGCTGAGAAGCGTGGGAAGCGGCAGGTCATGATCAGGCCATCTTCAAAAGTGATCATCAAGTTCCTTCTGGTCATGCAAAAGCATGGTTTGTACCATATTGATTTTTTCTATATTGCATGTTTTGATAATGGTAGCTGATTCCCACTTAATGCGAACCCTCAGGATACATTGGTGAGTTTGAGTACGTGGATGACCACAGGGCTGGCAAGATTGTGGTGGAATTGAATGGACGGTTGAACAAATGTGGTGTGATCAGCCCTCGTTTTGATGTCGGTGTCAAGGAGATTGAGCCCTGGACCGCGAGACTGCTACCATCCCGACAAGTACGTGATGCTCTTCCTTTCCCCAAACTTGTTTAGGGTAGAATGCCTGCTGAAGCTACCCCTTTTTAACCACTACATAAAACACCATATTTTCTACTAAATGTGCAGTTTGGTTACATTGTTCTGACAACATCTGCGGGAATCATGGACCATGAAGAGGCTAGGAGGAAGAATGTTGGTGGCAAGGTGCTGGGTTTCTTCTATTAGATGGATCTTCACTGAAGAGTGTCTGACGAAAGGTGTTTTGCTTCTACAAAAAGATGAATTTTTTATTGAGTTAATTTGGATCAAGTGATCGGATCAAGTGATCTTTAGTTGAACTTTTGGACTAGCTTTGAACTCAGTAGCTCAATTTTAAGTCTCGTGGTTCAGAATTTTGTGTTTTGCGCTCATTATAGGTCTTTGAGTATGTGCACTTTCTTAAAGTACCTGCTGCCTGAATGTTGTCTTCATAGATTGTCTAATAACTGGTGTTCATTGGTATTATTCGTCTACAATAGAGATCAGAAGAGAGGAAACTCAGGGAAATGCTATCATCTTCTTTAGCAGCAAAAAAATGTCGAAACAAGAAGCGTGTTGCAGGAGGCCGAGAACCTGGGTTTTCTCTAGGTTCTTCAGAGGTTAGGTCAACGACTGGTTTGTCTCAGTACAGAAGTTGGCTGTTTACATCAAGACTTTTCAGGTGAGTTGAGTGTTTTACAGCATGCAATGCATCATCAAGCGAAGTGCCTTCTTGGACGGCATTCCTCATACTGAAAGATCTGTCAACAACTGCCTGGATTCAGATGGATCTATCCCTCCAAACCTTTCAGTACATTAGGTTTGAGAATTAAACCTGGAAGCTCATTAATTTAGTGAGAAAAAGTATGAAATCTTTATGAAAGTCTATAGTGAACAGGTTTGACCATCATCTTTAGTGATATATCTTAGATGGAAGCGAGAGCATCTGATGGTACTAGACAGCCAGGACCTAGATATAGGTAGAACTACTGAACTACTGACAGTATATAGGGCACTCGTATCCATATATTAGGATGATAGACTCAACTAATCAAATTTCACCAAATCAACTGTGACTAAAACCACCAAGAGCCCATCCATGCTATCCAACAGCATGCCCCAACGGGCCCAACCTCATCATATCAATCCATCTTGTTTACCCAATACTCTCAGACTTCACGCTAGTTGCGCGGTGGGCACTTGGTTGTAGATTGAGAATCAAGTTCTGTAGTCTCCATTGATTAATCGATACCTGCAATTTGCCTTAGTCTGGGGCTCCTAAATGGTATGAATAAGATTCCTGACTTAGTCTGGGGCTCCTAAAAAGAAAAGAATAACGTCATGCCCTCTATACTTACTGATCTATGATGTTTTTTTTTTTTTTTTTTTTTTTTTAACAAATAAGCCCGTAGGCTAGGGGTTACACACCCCAACAAAACTACACCAAAACCTCAGCTGGGTCCTGGCCAGAAAAAACATTGGCCAAGCACCTAGCATTAGCAGCTACCATATCCGCTCGACTATTAAAATAACGAGGGATATAAAGTAACAAGAAATCTGTGAATGATCCAATAGTCCACCAAATATCTCTAACTATAGCTGCACATGAGTCAATCCAAGGTGTGCCAGAGTGGACTGATCTATGATGTTGAAAGCAACGGTATGGCTTCTATAAGTTTTTAGTTTTCATGGTTAGCCATATAATATTTCATACTCGAGGATCCTACTATACTTGGACAATTGGACGTAAACTTTTCTATCGATCCACAATTTGGCAACAAGAACATAAAAATAAAACAAACCACCAAGATTATCTTATTCAGATAAAGAAAGATACAATAAAAACACTGAAAAGAAATTCTCGAAACAAGAAAGAGGAGAAAATACGTTCGAAAACAAAAGAAAACTCATAACACGAACATGGAGAACTAACTGCCAAAGATATGAGTTGCCCTTGAGGATCCGATCAGCTCGCTGTAGAGGAACCCCAAGCAATGAACAAACTACATCTTTATTGGTTGGAAGGGATGGCAATGGAGGGGAAACCTGGGTTTTTTAATGGTGGTAGAAAAGCAGGTGTGGCACTGGACTTTTGTGGGCTCTCGGAATATGCTTCCAGGATATCTCTTTGTGCTTTACTGCTTTCCATTCCTTTTCTTTGAAGTGGTCGAGGGATATACCTTTATAGCATTCGATAGGCTCGTAGTTATCGGGTTCGACTCACTAGAGGAGTAAAAGAAACAGGATTTGATCTCTAAAATGGAATTCGAAAGTTTGATCACAGCTTCTAGAAGAAAATTGTGCAGCTACATTCTTGCAGCAATAAAGGTTCATGGACTAAAAAGAGGCAGATATTGATGATGAAGAAAAAAAAGAAGTATAATAGCAAGGATAGATGAAGACAATTAATATTCTCCTTCAATAATAGCAAAGTTTGAGACAAAAGTATTATATGTGGATATCAAAGGTTTCTATATCATAAGCGTAATTATAAACATAAGTATGTCCTCTTAATCCTTTCTCAAATCAATGCGGTGTCGCATGTAATATAGTTAAAACACCACATTAGTCTGTGAAAGCAACCATATATAATCTTTTCATAATACATATTTCATCACAGATGCTGCTATAAAGTTGTGTAAATATTAAAAGAACTCCCAATTTTCAAATCCGCAATTAGAGTAGGGGAAAATCAATCCAGTTGTTCTTCATAGGATGACTACCGTCTCAGGCTCTCCACAATGTAGGTGGCGTAGAGATCCCTTAAAAAGCAAACATAGAAGTTATTAGTTACAGCGAAAGAGATGTCAACCGAATCTAAGCTAAATCGCAACCACCAACAAAAGCAGAGTAGATCAATGCCCTTCAATTTCTCTCACAAAGCACGAAGCCCATTATGTATAGATTGGCAGACAATTAATTTTGAATTTGTTTACTAGTAAAAGAGGGGACTTGTACTTCTCAGGAAGGTTTTTTTTTGCATTGAGAATGTCAAATCTAATGAGACTAGAGCACAATAATACAAAAAAAAAAAACAAAGTTTAAGGCATGGTAGCAGAATGTCTGAAATAATTCAGAAAAAAATCACTTACATGGAGTACTGGATAGCTTCATAAGCACTCTTAGCAGGCAGGAAATCATTCACGGCAACTTCCTTGTTCTCATTTTTCTTATCTGGTTGACATGTCAAGGACACATCACGTAAAGTTAACTTGTAAGCATAGAAGATAACATAATGTGCATTTACTTACCACCACAAGTTGCCACAGCATTTTCACAGATGATCCGGGCATGCTTGTGAGAATTTAGTTCAAAGTACCACTTTTTTATACACCTACCAATTTCATTCTTAAGCTAATCTAGAGGACTTGAATCAGCAAAAGCATGATGTAGAAAAAGAAACAGGAACTATGGTGTGAAGGCTTGTGAAAGATTTTTCTGAAGAGTCTTTGGTAAGCCTATAATCCATATTCTATGAACCGCTATACGAACTCATGCTACCAAAGGATGAGTAACATAATTTGCAGATCGACAAGAACGAAGCAAGGAGCAGAAATGATGAAAGAATTAGATGGCTAAAAATTGCATTTGGCAAAAGAACACACGGGCTGATCAAATGCAATCATGCATAGGGAATGTTCCTCTATGGAAGCATCTAATAAAATTTATGATACCATGAGGGGTATAAAGAAATCAAAGAGGTAGCATAGCAGGCTTCCCCTGTCCAAAAATTGCCTTAGAATTGCTTGCAGAGTATTTTAGCAGTCAATGCCAAGGATACAGTCTTCAAAAAAGCGCCTGATTTCTGCTAAACGATGAGGTGGAAGTTCCTTGATATCAGTATAATGTTTGTACTCAGGATCATCTGCGCATACAGCAATTATCTTATCGTCCTTCTCTCCCTGTTTTCAGAAATGCAGATGCATTAGGACTCCACCATCGCAAGCACAATGAACAACTGGAATGTTATTTGGCAGGCTCTAACTACCACAACAATTTCAGTTAAAGAGGGATCCTTTCACTGATTTTGGTTTGAAATTAATAGGACAGCACCTGATCAATCATAGGCATGAGACCTATGGCTTTAGCCCGAAGGAAACTTCCTGGGATAACTGGTTCCTGTCAACATCAGCACTAGTAAGGAAAAAGCACAAGCATTTGAAAAAGTTTGAAATAACTAAAACCACGACCACTAACTTAGCAAGTGTCAACTTTTGTTGGATTACCATTAGATCAACTAAAGTAAACTCCAGAGTAAATTACACTACACTAATGTGTAAAATACTAATAATACCACCGTACAACTGAAACTGGTGCTCATATGAGTTAGATACCTGCATGAGAACTAGCACATCCATAGGATCACTGTCTTCGCAAAGTGTGCGTGGAATGAAACCATAGTTGTGGGGGTACACCACAGATGAGTAGAGGACGCGATCAACCTACACAGGTAGCAGAAATGCAATTCACAACTTCAAAAAAAGCTGATAAATGATACAAGAAGCATCAAGTTAAGTGTCAAGCCTACCTTGATCAGACCAGTTTTTTTGTCAAGCTCATACTTCACCTTGCTGCCCCTTCCAATTTCCACCACCTGCAGAAGACGGGCAGACTAAATGGTCATTTTCTTCAGAAACCCAACCTAGCCATATCTTTCTCAATTAATTTGCAGAAGGTTGCCACATACAAGTCAGGATGATGAAAATATGTACTTCAGAAAGGTTGATGGCATCCTGCTGGTTATCAAGCACTAAAGAGGATGTTAAAACTTTCAATTATTTAAGTAGAAGTTCGCCAATGCATGATAATCGAAGCCCAAATGCTCTATTAGGGCACGCGGTATAAAACGGCTTGTTTTTTAATTAAAATTATTCCAGATATAGAATATATTACAGGTTACCAGGAAAGTTCTATGCATTCACTTCGTTGTGAAGAAAAGACAGGTCATCAGGACAAAACTTATCAAGCTAGTATCATAAGTACATTTATTAGCTATCTTGTCCTCTTAATTTTGAGAAAGGAAGTAACAGCAATTCAAAATTTTCAGAGGATAAGGAAAGGAGCAGAGAAATTTCATGAGCAACCACTTAAGTGTATAAGTTGCAAGCAATTTCTCTCGTTGGACAACACACAAACTTCTACAATAGCACATCTCTTTCAAATGCATTACTAAGTTTTTGCATATGAATTTAAAAAATACAATGCTCTTACACAGTTGAAAATGGTAGGGGCGCCAGGTCCTGCATCAGAAATTGGAAATCAAAGTCAGGAAGCAGATATTTATAAATGAGATTAGATGAGATCACAAGTTTGTCATTTAAATTCATTTAATATAAACACATGATCCATACACAATAGAAGATGAATCGGAGAGTGAGAAGGTTGAGTACCTATCTCAAGGTCATGCCAAGGGTGTGCTGCAATGGATCTCCTTGACATGGACGACAATATTCTCTCATTTAGTGGTGGGAATACAGAGTGAGATGTCTTTGACTCGGGATCTCTTTTTTCGACATCAACAGTTGGGGCCATGATTACAAGCTGGCCAACAAACAGATATAGCTTAGAAACTCGTCACGTACGAAGTAAGAAACCCTTATACCAAATACTAAAAAAAAGTTCAATGCAATTCACTGACAAATCGTGCCATTGTTTTATCATGGCTGGCTTGTCACCAATGGCAACGTAACACATCCAGGATCTTGTGACCATCTACTCATAATACCGACTATTATCCCTTTTTTTCCCCCTTTTCCTTAAACTGAGATTAATGCAAAGAGAAATAACAACATTTTGTCTTGGTCAACATAAGCTCTGAGCAAGGATATCTACTAGAGCTTGAGATCGACTAAATCTAGCACTGCCCTTAAGTTTTCAACTTAACAATGATAGGCATTATCAAAATATTGAAGTGGACAACAGGACATATACTTTATTCCTCCACGCTAAAAAATCAGCCAACACTGAATTTTTAATTAGAACTAGGATCTGATCGAAAGCACGGAATAGTCTCAAAAGAACCGACATCAGAACTATGCTATACAATGAGATCTATATACAGATTACAGACCCCTATCTTTACCCGATGTAAAAAAGTAACGCAAATTTTATACAATAAGAACAAGATCTCTGAGCTAAATCAGCTACAAGACAAGCTCCGGAGCATCAAACACACATCCAACCCAGATCTACATCACAAACATCCCCACAATCCTCCAAAAACCTCGCACAGCTGAAAATGGTACAAACCTGACCATTAAAAACGGGAAATCAACCAATCTATCTTCTAAATCACATCTAAAACATGCAAACCCAAAGATCGTCCACCAAAACACCACTCTCCGATCACCGAGAACGAAGATCTGAAGCCAAAACAACACAAAACGCCCCCGAACCACAGATCCAAAACCCCAAGTAACCAGAAAATATAGCAAACCTCTAAAGAAGTGAGAAAGCCGAGAAGCATACCTTAGAATCGAGCTACAGACGCACTGGAAACCAATCCACGATCAAGAGAAACCCTAGGGAGAAAGGCGAGCTATCCCGAGTGTACGTATTCCCGCCCCTTTCCCTCCCCTTTCCCTCCCCCTTGCTATTTAAAGCAGCTTTCCCAGCTCTAAAATGGCGAAAGAGCATCGGACCGAGGGATGCCATGGAATCGGACGGGACGAGACACGTGTCGATATTCCAGTAGTGGGATTCGGTGGTCCCCGTTTGGTGGGCGGGACGGGACGTTTTGGTGAGTCGCGTGGGACGTGCTGGGTCGTCGGGTGGTCGGATCGGACGGTCGACATTGGTTCGCTGGGGATCACGTAAAGAGGATAGGACTGGCGTGGAGGCGACGTCTAAGATAAAGCTATATAGGAATTGCTTTAAAAAAAAAAGACAGTTCCGGAAATAAGGGGGAGCTTAAAACGAGTCAAAAGTCTAAAATCTCAGGCTGTATAACCTCCCTCAGCGCATCACGCCAAAGCAAACATGTGCTAAACAGTAGGATTAGAGTCGTAAAGCACCCCACCAAACAAATTTAATTGCATAACTATCCTCCTCATATTTTCCTGTTGGGTTTCATATATGCGGCATACTCCCCCTCGGATTGGACTGAGCATATAATGAACGAAAGAATAAAAAAAAACGAATAACAAAGAAAAGCAGAGCCACTAGAGATTTTTATGTGGTTTCCACGACTTGAGGTATGTTCATGGGTCACACCAATTTTCACTAGAATATAGAAGAATGATTACAAATACAAACACTTATCTTTCCTCTCTTCTTTGCCGGGCTTCTCTCTCTCCGGGCTGCCTCTCTCCTTGGTCTGCCCTCTCTTTTTCTTCTACGCCGAGACCAAAAACCATGGTAGCCTTTATATAGCCTCTCAACAGCACCCATTCAATCAATCTCTCAATCATACCATATGAGTAGTATAATTTATCATAATTAACAGATTGATTGAATCCCTTAAAGTGGAAATCATACAAATAGTAGGTCTTGAATAAGAGAGTAATTAATTAGAGGAAAGCAATCAACCATCACCAGCCTAAACCATCTCCAATCACATAATTAAGGATGAGATATTAAGTCAGCTTAGGATTGGATTAGGCACCACTTTGCTAACATTTCCAACGTCATATTTTTGTACATGCTTCGGCCAATTTGGTACCCCAATTTTTAAATGTGCCAATGCAGTCTTCCAATTTTAAGACATTTTCATTATTGGATCCGGCGTCGACACATCATGCGACCCATTCTGATATGTCGAGATCAATTCCGACGTTGAAACGGTTTTCAAAATCGAGTAGTTGCACTGATTTATTTTAAAAATTGAGGTTTCAACCTTTTCGGCAGTTTAATGGATGGCCCATGTCATGTGATATCATGACATTCATCTCACGTAAAAAAGTGAGGATATAAGAGTCATAAAATATATCAATAATACTGTTTTGCAAAAAACCATGTATGAGGGGTCTTAAATTACTAAAAGGGATTAGCAGCGTCCCTTTTGGCAAAAGATTCTAAACAAATGTGTCAAAAACGGAGGTAGTTTCGCAGGAGCACCACACCCTTGGATATTTTAATCACGTGCTTCCCGCCTATCACCCCCCAGGCAATCTGCATAGGCTTCCCTATCTATTCTCTTTAAAATATTTTACTATATATTACTTTTCTATTTTATAATTTTCCTATTTACAAAATCGTACATCAGTTTTTCTAAACCATTCCCTACATCACTATAATACTCATTCCCCCATCTCTTTTTCTTATTCTATTCTTCATTGAGAGCCATATAATTATAATAATTAATATTATATTACATCATTAATCTTTGTGATATATTTATATTATAGTATATTGGATATATTTATATTACATCATTACTTTCTATATATTACATTCGCACTATTAATCCACCTGATCAGTCTTATTGGTATCAAAGCCATGTTCATGCGGAGTAGTAATTTATATAAATTCAATCATATAGCTTAATATTTTTAGAAGTCTTCTCTTATATTTTATTTCTATTTTATTTACTCTCTTTATATGATGATATGATCGAAGTCGTGTTGTGAGGACCTGTCCCTTTACTCCTTGGTCGACCGTCTAGGTCGGGCCTGAGGCTCGTTGTGGACCGCAAGACGTAATTTGGTAAATTGCGCCTTGTCGGTTTGTTTCACACCCGCGTTGTGCACCCACGGCCTTGGATTGATATGTGTGTTTGATTAGATCCTTGTAGGCGTTCTCGATCGAAGGCTATCGGAGCTCGATCAGGAAAGATCGAATCGAACGGCCGAGATTAGATCTCATTGGCTGAGTCACCCTAACCCTGTCACCGTCACTGTAGTAGGTCGGTTCACGACCCTCTATAAAGCCCCCCCTCCCCTCCTCCTTTCTTCTCTTTTCCTTCCTCTGCTTCCCGCGGCCTCTTCTTCTCCTTTCTTCTCCTTCTTTCTTCCCGTCGTGAGTAAGCCCTTGAGAGAGAGAGAGCTCCAGCAGCTTCTCCGGCGAGCTTGGAGGTGCTCTACGACGAGGAGGAAGCCTTCTTCCAGTGGTTTAGCGGCTGTTTAGCGTAGAACGGTAGGTTTCTACACTTCGGCCTTATTTAAGTGTTCTAAGTTGGTTAGATGTTTGATTTGCTTGTTTCTTTGTTTTAGATGTTGCTTGTAGACTTGCCAAGATTTGATTTATGTTTGGCTGGAGTTTGGTTTGATTTAAGTTGGATTTAAGCAAGTTTTCCTTCATATATTTTCGGTTTTCTATTCTTCATTGAAGCTGCATGTCCGAGCCAATTTCACGGCCCTTTCCATGCATGATCTCAGTTTGTCTTCAACAGGAAAGTTGTAGATCTATGAGTCTACTTTCAAACCCAATTGATTTCATATTTTGCCGATTTTGCTATGCTTTTTGGTGATTTTTATTCCAAGCTGTGTCAGAGCAGAGTTTTTCATGAATAGTGCCGCCAGACTCCACGGTCGACCGTCGCAGTCTCCACGGTCGACCGTGGGCCTGAAAATCAGCAAAATAACCCCTCACGATCGATCTGTTGATCGACCGTCAACCTTAACTCTTCTAATGTCGATCAGTTGATCGACCGCTAGCCTTGAATAGTGTTTTTTCATAGTTCTTTGATCGGATTTCCTTCATGATAGATAGCCAATGATATTAGGAACCATTCATGCTATTATCAGTGGATCTTTTATCGGGGTTGCTTCCCGTTGTGGGGTTTCTCTGCGAACTGGCTGGCAGCTGGTGGTGTCACCGATGCAGCAGTTCCTTGGCTTAATTACATGTTCATCACCCCGGGCCGGCAGCGTGCCGAGTCCAAACTTTGTTTAATATTATCATATTGTTGCATGCTTACCTCTTACTTGCGCATGATCATAGCATGCATATGACTGTGCATTAGATGCATAACGATAGGGCGTGGGCGATGGGTTGATCGCGGATCCGAGGCTTTCGGGTAGCTCGGATTTAGCTCTAGGACCGTGGCGGGTAACAGGGTCCAGGTTGGATTGTAATATTCAGTCGATATCGATGATAGGCTTAGATGACTTGAATACATGTTGATCGATGATTTAGAGGTCGTGTCGGCCTCGAGTCGGGTTCTGAGGTGTAGCCGATGTCCAGTTATAACGACTCTTGAGTAGAGGGTATGCCTACTTAGCGGTGCCATTTCCCGCCAGCAGTGCCGGTTGCCTGCTTGTGAGTCAGTAGTGTTGTTTCCTGCTTACTGAGCGTGATCCATCATGTGACCAGTTCTTCTGGAAGATCATGATCGTGGATCTCAGAGACACGCGGTGGGGTTATGTGACCCATGTGTACACCCAGACCTTACTTGGGGGCGACACTGTTGAGTTCCCTCCTTTCTGTGTGTCGTAGTGTAGAACCCTACTGAGCTTTATGCTCACTCCTACCCGGGCTGTGTTTTGTAGGTGCAGGCGTCATCTCTTTTTCAGTAGCCCCTACCAGGCATGTGTTTGGTGGCGTGGCGGCGTCTGGCGGTGCTTGAGGAGCGGTGATCACCTGTCTACCCATCTTTTGTTTAGATAGTCTCCTACGGGAGTATCTTGTACAAATGTAAACCCTTTTGAGGATTTGAATAATATTGTATTTCTTTGAGGTTATTAATCTTTGTAATATAAGGGTGCTTATGAATTGCTTAGGGAGACCAGTAGGTTAGAGGGAACCCCTCACCAAAACTTTTCCGCATTAGTTAGGTTCCGGTTCACGTCGCCCGGCCTGGTTGGGCCTTCGCGGGTTGGGGCGCAACACGTGTGGTTCTTAGTTTATTTTAGATTTCTGATGTATTATGTGGATCTTTACCAAAGTCGTGTTGAGCACCGTTGAGCTGAGGATATGGCATGTTGGGTAAGTCTCGTAAACCGTTGACAGACAAGCAGAAGAAATCAGAGTTTAGAATAGATCTAGGTTGATGTAAAGCATTAACTGATCATGCATCACGATAAAGAAGGTAAGTAAAAACAAAAATGAATATATAAGATATTTCTTCTTCTAATATTAATCTATTATGATTGGGTCTGCAGATCGGAAATATGACATTTTCTTCAAAAATTACTTGAAATATGAGTAAAAATTTGAAAAATGTCAAATTGATAGAATTTCCCACAAAACTAGACTCACTTAACAAGTGGTCTATTTCGGAGGTCTCTAATAGGGAAATATACCAGGTAGGATTTCTGGATTTGAAATCGCTAATAGCGATAAAAATTGTCGAAATGACAGTATCAGTGGATTATGAAGATCAAACAATAAATCTTCTATCATAAGATGATATTCAATGCTATATGGATAAATATAATTATATCCATATTGGATTAGTTCAAGTGGCTTATAAACCACTTACACTTCCAGCATTAAATGCATCAATTTTATCATGGTTAAGGAATGAACTCAATCTCTAGTGGGACTTATGGAGACTAGTTTAAGTTATGGTTTGGTATATTTTAATGTATATCCAAATTTAAGTCTGTCATTGATAGATCCACATATATTAGAAGCAGTCAGTCTTAATATAAAGACTCATGGTTATGAATTTTTACCACAATCGCAAATGATAGCAATAATCTATCGTACTCATTTTAAAGTTCTAAGTACTTTAGCCCCTAAAGCTAGGCATCATATTGCACCGGGCAACGCCTTATTAATTGATAGTAATTTACTATCATCTCGATAAGGACATTATTGCAAAATTTGTGTTGTCCATCTCTCACTTATTTTATATGGTATAAAAATACCTATATTAGTAGAGTCATGCAAATACCGAATGCTAATAGTATCAACTAGAAATCCAAATTTATAGATGGATCACCTAATCTCTTTGAAGAAAGAGTCAGAAATTACCTAAAGGAACAAAATAATGGATTAATTCCTTATTCTTTCTTCACGTACGATGCATTAATAAATGCATGTATACATGAGGGTTTGAGTTTATGTAATGACATAAAACTCGAAAATCAGTTAAAGTCTTATAAACTTACAGAGAAAAAAACAATTAAGTGAATTTACCAACAATTTACTTTCCATGAGCCCAATAGGCTTGAAAAAAGGAAGACAGTCTGTGAGGACCTGTCCCTCTACCCCTGTGGCTCGTTGTAGACCGCAAGGGCAATTTGGTAAATTACGTCTTATTGGTTTGTTCCACACCCGCGTGTGCACACACTGACCATGTTTGTATTAGTGTTTGATTAGAAAGGTTAGGTGGACCCGGGATCGAAAGATCCGAGCTTGCGCTTGAGTTTTAGCCCAAGTCTAGCTTTCTTCACCTAAAGGATCGATCTTTTCTTGCTAGAATATCGATCTTTTGAGATAAAAAATGAAGGATTAAGAAAATTATTATATAGAATTTTAATCAATTCTGAATCAGGAGAAGAAAATCATACTTCTTCTTCAGAGTCATCAAGTGACGAAGAAAATCTTTGTCAATAATATTAGTGCTATAAAAGATAATCTAAATTATTGGAAATCAATAATCGAAATGAATGGATTATCAATCAATATGATTTCTATAAATAAAGAGTTATTTACAAAATTACTCTCAGAAGAAAATATGTCTTCTGAAATGAAGTCTAAATTAAAAGGCTTATGTATATAAGGAGAAAAGGAAGCAAAAACTAAAAATGATAATACTTATAGGCTGTCAAAAATCTTAAAAAGATGACATGAAAAAACAGTAAAGACTTTGTCTTTGTCTGAGTAAAATCGATGTCTTAATAACCTCAAAGAAGAAATTAAAAGCATAAGAGAAGAAAATAAATTTATTCTCTCCATTCTTGGATGTTCTGAAGAACCGATTCATGAATCAATACATGAAACATGATCATCTTTAGAACATCCCAATGATTTATTATAAATTTTACAACAAATTACTTCACAAAAACGGTATATTGAGGTAACTTTGGTGATACTGATCAAGTGGTTAATGTTGGACTTTATCCAATTTGTCCACATAAGGTGGACCACATTCGCAACAAGCCAAGTTTAAGTGGTTCATAAGGTTTAAGAGTTCAAGGTCAATTCAAATCATGATTTGAATTGATATGTCAGTTGGATTGTGATAACCCATATATTTGACTTGGTCCCCTCTCGGCTATGTACGGTTTTAGGGTTCCCCATCTACCACACATACGGAGTAGCCAAAGAGTGGAAACCAAGAATCCCAATCTTTGAGATCAGATCTGAAGAACAGAAGAACCTACAAGAGGGGCTGTCGAAGATCAAAGCTTCCGCACACTCAAGAAGGATTTAGTGATGTCGGGTATGTTTTAATCGTATAAAGTTTCAGATCTGCATGATTGATGTATGTAGATCTATATGGTTATTTCCAACAGTTATATCCAACTGGATTGCATTGATTGATAGCGGTGTTGATTTAAATTGTATACGAGAAGGAATAGTACCCTCTTAGTATTTTGAGAAAACCACTCAGCAACTTAGTGGTATAAATGGAAATAAGTTAGAAGTTAATTATAAACTTTCGAAAGCATATATTTGTGCAAGTAATAACACTTGCATCCCAACCCCATTTATTTTGATAAAAAATTTAGGGTAAATTTTCAATTAGTACCTTGTAATTTGATCGAGATTTTTATTTGGTCCCTAACATTCAAAGAGTTGAAATCAAGTCCCTCAAGTTTCAATTGCTCACTTATGTGGTCCGCCACGTCAGCTTCCGTTAGCTTTCATTAGCTCCCCGTAACAACCTGACGGAAAATAGGGCCACATGCACCGCACGTGACCCCATGCCGTCTCTCCCCGTTGCCCCATGAGGGACTTAACGGGGTGTTTGGTCACGTGGCCACCTTTTCCCATGAGAAAACCCATCTCCCGCCTGCTAGGGTTTCTAGGATCGGTGATCCAAGCGACGAGAGAGGTGGTCCTAGTGTCGATCTCAGCGGCAATCGACATAGATCATCGTTTTGAGACAGGTACTGGCCCGATTTTCCTCATTTCCATAGGGTTCATGTCGGATTTTTTTGTTTTCTTTAGGGTTAGTGTCGGATTGTTAACACATGCTTGCTTTATTCGATTGATTTGTTTAATGTCTTGATTTCTTGAACCATGTGTGAATTTTCTCATTCCTCTTTCGATTTGTTTAATCAAAGACCATGTGCTCTGGGATTAGTTTAATAGGTGGGGTTGACTGTAATACCCGTTGATCTTACTGAAATGTGGGGTTACCTTGTGGACTCATTTGTGAGATGTGGGGTTACTTTTGGATTCCTTTTTTATTCCTTTGTACTGTTTAGCCTTTAGTTTTCTAGATAAAAGCTGTGTACTGCACTTTCCAATTGTTTGAGTTTGAGATATTGTTTTTTATATCCAGGGTATGTGAAACCTAGGTCTCCCATGAATTTTGATCTTAGTCCTTTATTGAATGACTATCATGTCATGGAAATGGTCACCCCTGCTATTAAGTATGATGAAGTACACCTATATGCAGAGCACTGTATCGATGAAGCACATGAGTTTGTTGATGAGGCTGAGCTGGATGGTGGTGGGGAAGGTGGAACTGATCCTCTCCAGGTTGACTCAGATAGTAGTGATGGGTCTATTGAGTATGATCCTATAGCTGAAGGTAGTAGTATTGATGGTGAGGATGACATAGATTATAGGCCATATTTAGTATCAAACCGTGGTCTTGAAATTGGAGGACAAGATGGTGGTTAGGATGATGGCGGACATAATGAGACTGGGGGGAATACTGAAGAAGAACAGGGGGAGAGAGGAGATATGAGTGAAGAGGATATGAGGGAGGATTCTGAATATTTACCTAGTGAAGAGCTAGTCAGCTTGTGTAGGTCTTCTGATGAGGAGGTTGATTCCTACCCAGTCTTCAAACAAGAAACTGACATGCAGGGGAATATTAAATTGGTAGTTGGGACCAAATTCCCCTCTGCAAGAGTTTTTAAGAAGTTCATAAGGGAATATGCAATTAGAGGTGGGTATAATGTCAAAATTGTAAAAAATGCCAAGGACAGGGTGACAGCTAGGTGCAGAGGTGGGTGCCCTTGGAGGATCCATGCCTCCCCTATGCAGAACCAACAAGCATGGCAAATCAAGACATTGACTGATAAGCATGCATGTAGTAGGACTTACAAGAACAACCTTGTTACCTTTAATTGGTTAGCTGAAAAGTATGTTGATGATATAATAATTGACCTTGACATCAAGCTTAGCATTTTAATTGAGAAGGTGAAGAGGGATTACATAATTGACATCTCAAAAAGCCAGGCATGGCATGTGAGAAAGAAGGCAAGACAAATGATCCAGGGAACTTATGGAGAGCAATATGCCAGGATTAGGGACTACTGTCATGAGATTTTAAGGAGTAATCCAGGCAGCACATGCGTTGTGAAAGCAAACATGGCTGATGATGGGTCCCGTTCTATTTTTGAAAGGGCTTATATATGCTTTGAAGTGTGCAAACAGGGGTTTAGGGTTGGTTGCATGCTTTTGATTGGTCTAGATGGATGTCACATTAAAGGGCCATGCCATGGGCAGCAGCTTCTTGCAACCATAGCAAGGGATGGGAATGATCAAATGTTCCCTATTTATTATGCCATAGTTGAGGTAGAGACCAGAGACACATGGACATGGTTTTTGGAACTTTTATTGTTTGACATTGGACCTACACAGTCAAATAAGTGGACTTTCATCACAGACCAGCAGTAGGTAAGCAAACAACTATACTCTCATCAAACAAGTGGGCTTTCATGAAACTAATGTTTTATTGTCTTCTTTGTTCTATGTTGACTATTTCAAGGTCTAATTCCAGCCATGCATGATCTTATGCCTGGTGTGGACCACAGGTTTTGTGTGAGGCATTTGTATGCTAACTTTAACAAAATTCACAAGGGTTTGATGTTGAAGCTGTTAATGTGGGATGTAGTCAAGGCCACCAACAAGCCATATTTTGATGAAGTTATGGGCCAGTTGAAGAATATTGATCCATAGGCTCACAACTATCTAGTACAACTATGTGAGGACCTGTCCCTCTATTCCTGTAGCTCGTTGTTGACCACAAGGGCAATTCGGTAAATTGCGCATTGTCGGTTCGTTTCTTACCCGCGTGTGCGCTCGCAACCTCTGATTGATGTTTGTGTTTGACTAGATCCGTTTAGGAGGTTTTTATTTTGGATCTTGGACCGGTGGATCGATCCAACAATCGATCCAGCTAAGTCTTGGATCGATCCCTCTTGGCCTGGGATCGATCCGAGAACTATAGCACATCGGTGGAGTTGCGAGGGCGGCCGTCGTGGCCATCACCCTCTGCTGTCAGGGGAGAGGAGACTTCCTCTCCTCTGATTTTACTTTTCCCCGGCCTTCCCGGCTTTCCCCGGCCTTTTCTTCCTCTTCTCTTCCTTCTCTTCTTTTCTCTTCTTCTTCCTGGCTTCTCTTCTTCCCGCGGAGCTCTGCTTCTTCCCCTGTTTTTTGGCAGCCATCTTCTTCTTCGCTGTTCTTCCTCCTCCGGCCACCATTTTGGGAGCTTGAAAGCTCGTTGGATCTGTGGTGGCGTGAGGAAGATCCCTGGCATGGTTTAGTTGCTTGGTTAGCGGCCGTTTAGCGGGGAATCAACCGAGAATTAGCGTTTCCGGTAGGTGTTCTACCTACGTGAGTTGTTTAATGGGTTTCTCTAAATCTAGCCGTTTGATCGTGTTGTTCTTTGTGTGGTTAGCTTCCTTTTGCTTAGTATAATTTCTGGTTTAAGTTTCATAAACTTTGGTTGAGATTTTAGTAGGATTTGAGCATGATTAGACTCGAATTTTCCGGTTTCTTTGTTCTTGAGGAACAGCCAGTGTACGGCGCGTTTTTCGGTTTGTACACACATGTTCTTGGGTTGTGATGAACATAAGAGTTGTAGATCTCTGAGTTATCTTTACATTCCAGCTTATTTCGTATTTTTCCGATTTTTCTATGAATTGTGGTGATTTTGCTCGTGGCCTGCGACGAGACTGATCTGAAGCTGGTATGAAGCTGTTTGGATCGATCCAAATAGTCCGGATCGATCCAATGTTTTCTGGATCGATCCAAATGTTCCGGATCGATCCCAAAGCTGGCTGATGGTGTTTTATGGACTATTTTTAGTGGTTTGATTTGCGTTTTTCCCGGTAATCGAGCCGTGGATGCTGTTGGATCTAGGACCGATCCAGGTTGCACCCAAGATGGTCTGTTCACTGAGGGCAGTCGGATCGATCCATGGGTATGTTTGGATCAATCCAGTGTTTTTCAGGAACAGTATCTGAGGGTAGCAGAGAATGGCATGTTTAGTGATATTGCTATAAACTGTTGTTTGTTACTGCTTTGTGGTTGAACCGGGAGTGTGATGACTCCCGGGATTGTGTAGAATAAATGGGCTGGCTGTATGCCCTTTATCGCTTTGTGGTTAACCGAGGGAGTCATGAACCCTCGGGAATGCTTAGTATAAATGGGCCATGGGTTGTGCCTTTGATTGTTGCTTGTTTATATTGTTGTATGCATTGTTATTTGTGCATTAGATGCCTAGGGTTTGACTGTAGTGCTATTAGTCTGCTGTTTGGGGTCGTGTTAGCTCTGTCGCTTCGAGTGCTGAGAGTTGCTTGTCATAACCGCGGTTGTTCCGCCAAGTGTGGAGGTCCCGCTTGGAGAAGGGTGTCCTACTGGTATCGTCCTTGTCCATCCTGTGTCAGGGATTGTCGGAGGAAGTCCACCCTAGGCAGTGGCTGTCGGAGGGACGTACTTTGGACGGGTAGCCTTCGGGTTATTGACGGGATTTGTGGGGTCCTTGGCAGGCTTCAATACTTGGCACAAAGTTAGTTTAGTTACAGTTTCCCCTTCCTTGTGTGTGACGTAGAGTAGAACCCTACTGAGCTTAGTGCTCACTCCTACCCGGGCGGCGTTTGCAGGTATAGGTACCAGCTCTCCTGCGGTGGGCCCCAGTTGCTCGTCCTGCGGTGCCGCGTCGACGTTAAGGCATGTTTGAGGGCCAGGATGGTTTCTGCTGTGCTTTTCAGGAGACTACTGATAATGTAACTCTGTTTTATGTACAGTTTTGTAATAATAGGAGTTGTTAGATTTACTTCTGTCCTCTGACTGCTTGTTGTAACTGTTTCCGCCAGTTGCTGTTAGTAGATGTAGGAAACCCCCCCCCCTCGTGTCCCGGTCCGGGTGGGTCTAACGGGCCGGGGCGCGACAAACTACCACCCACATGGTGGTGCAGGCATGCCTTTGATTTCTACCCTAAGTGTGATCTCCTGTCTAACAATATGGCTAAAGCATTCAACAAGTTTATACTGGATGCTAGGAAAAAGCCCATCATCACCATGCTAGAGGAGATAAGGATCAAGCTAATGACAAGGATGAGGCTAAAGAGGGAGCAGATGACAACATATGATGGGGACATTTGCCCAAGGATAAAGTTGAAGCTGGAGGAAAACAAAGTGGCTAGTGGGATCTGGGTGTGCATCTATTCTGGGGATAAGAGGTTTGAGGTAAGATGCAGGGGAGACCAGTACACAGTGGACCTATATAGAGGAAAAGAGCTATAGTTGCAGAAAGTGGATGTTGACTGGCCTTCCATGTCCCCATGCCATCTCTTGTATTTTTCATGCTAAGGAAAAGGTGGAGGATTATGTCCATGCATGGTGTAGGAAGGATACATACATGCTTGCATACCAGAGTAACATAAGACCAGTAAATGGGCTTAAATTATGACAGACTGTTGGCACTGATAACATCAAGCCACCATTATACAGAAAACCACCTGGTAGACCTAAGAAGATGAGGAAAAGGGCTCCAGATGAGGGTCCAAGTAATAACAAGGTAAAGAGGAGGAACACAACAGTGAGGTGCAAAATATGCATTGGGTGGGGACACAACAAAAGAACCTGCAAAGCATTGGGTGGGACTAGCATACCACCACCAACAGGTAGGACCCCAACAGGCATAAGGGCACAAGGAAGAGGTGGTGGGACCAGCATACCACCTGCAGGGGGTGATGGAAAGATTCAACCACTTATCAAGTGTAAGAATGCAGCTGACTTCATTTTGATGCATGTTCACTTACTATTACATTGTTACTTTTGAATTTTTAAAGCACACTTATGAATATTTAATGCACTTGTCTACATAGATTGGAAGAGGTGGAAATAGAGCTGCTAATGGGTTTGTCAGACCACAAGACACTGTGGGTGACAATTTATCCAACTTACACAATATGGACATTAGTGTAAGTGTGGTACATGTTGTAGGATCAGTCTAATTGAGTTTAATTTATCAACTATCTTGCTTTATGCCTAAACCTATGCAGGGAGACAATTACATGGCTGGAGGGAGTTCAGAGGGACCAAGGGGCAGAGGCAGGGGACATGTCATGCCACAGGAAGCTAGTAGAAGTGGATCTACATCTAGAACAATTCAGGCTGTGAGTGTTAAGCATTTATACAAGTAGCATTTATTTACCTGCTATTGTGTTGCTTAACACAATAAATGTTGTAGGGTCACAACACGGCTGAGGCTCATCTTGGATCAAGAAGACAACATTGGATGCCTGTGGGGAGAACAGCATCAGTTGCCAGACAAGGAAGAGGGAGACCAGTAGGACAAGTAGCAGGAAGAGGAGGGGGATCAGATGGGGTAGTAGGAGGAGGTGGGGATATGGCAGCAACACCTAGGGGAAGAGGGAGACCACTAGGAAGAGTGAGGGGAGCAAGTAGGGTAGTAGGAGGAGGTGGGGATGTGGCAGCAACACCTAGGGGAAGAGGGAGACCACTAGGAAGAGGGAGGGGAGCAAGTGGGGTAGTAGGAGGAGGTGGGGATGTGGCAGCAGCTCCCAGAGGGAGAGGGAGACCACTAGGAAGTGGGGCAGGTGCAGGAGCAGGAAGTGCAGCTGGCCAATGCTGGGTTCCAGGAGGGGGTCCGATTCAACCTGATCAATTCATACCAGGCCCAAGTCAGCCACCCCAGTCACAAAGTCAAACTAATAACTTCATAGTGGTTGACTGGGAAGGAATGCCAGCTAATGCTCAATTCAAAACTCCAAGACCAATTACTGGAGCTGAGTCTTCAAGCTGGAACCCAAAAGCTGGAACTCCAAGACTATAGTTTGTTTTGGGATTTGCTTGTCTGTTTTTGGTGAAGAACAATTGAACTATAGACTGATTAGGTTTTGAACAATTGTGGAATTAAAATGTTTGTCATCTGTTGGTATTTATTTTTGTGGATGACAAACATGTATTTAAGTACTGGATGAGATTGAATGTTGTATTTCAGCACTGATAGATGACAAACAATTGACTAGATGTATTTTGACTGTTCAATGTAAGGTTATACATTGTTACAAGTTTTAGTGAATTCAAGTTTATATGGTTACATGTTCTACAGTGTTACAGGTTTCATTAATTGCTTACAAGTACATTGTTACAGGTTTCAGTGAATTCAAGTTGACCAGATGAGATTGAATGTTGTTGTTTTTGTGTGCACAGGTTACAGTTAAAAACATTGACAGATAACTTACACAAACACCCCAAGCAGCACAATGGCGGGAGATAGGTTTTCTCACGGGAAAAGGTGGCCACGTGACCAACCACCCCGTTAAGTCCCTCATGGGGCAACGGGGAGAGACGGTATGGGGTCACGTGCGGCGCACGTGGCCCCATTTTCCGTCAGGTTATTACAGGGAGCTAACGGGCGTTGACGTGGTGGACCACAACAGCGAGAAATTGAAAATTGAGGGACTTGATTTCAACTTTTTGAATGTTAGGGACCAAAGAAAAATCTTGATCAAATTACAGGGTACTAATTGAAAATCTACCCAAAAATTTATCTCATCATATAATACTAGGAACACCATTTTTTCATAATATAATGCCAATTCAAACAATAAAGTATTAAGGTATTAATGCTACATATGAAGGAAAATCAATTAAGTTTGATTTTATCTTTGAAGCTCATACAAATATCTTGAATGAGGTGACAAATATTATTTTAAAAGAAAAACAAATAAGTTTTTTGAAAGAAGAAATTTCTTTTATTCGAATTAAAGAACAACTAGTAAAACCAGAGACAAAAAACTTAATAGCTCAAATAGAAAAGAGGTTTCAATTTTCAGTTTGTGGTGCTACCCCAAATGCATTCTGAGATAGGAAGCAACACATTGTTACTCTTACTTTATTTTTATTTTTTGATGAGTTTAGCCGTTAGGCTAGTTTCAAATTACATTAGTAAATCCAAAATGTCACACCCCGACCCAGAAAATCCATCCAGGAAGGGGCGTGAGGGTTCCTATCACTATTCATCTTCAATTGGCGCGATACAAATGCGGAAAGACGGATAATTTAAACAATTGTATTCCAGAGGTAAACAGATATTCGATTTTATATAACATCAGTTGTACTATTCAATATTTGGTACAGAAGTTTTCCAAGAGACAGATATATACAAAATCCCAAAAGTCCTCAAAATGTTTACAACATGTATATTTATCAAAAAGGTACAACAGATAATCCTCCAACAACCTCAAGCGCCTCTGGATGTACTCGCGCCGCCAAAGGCCGATCCTGCCGTCTCCACGGAAGAAGAGCTGCCGCCTGCACCTGCAAACGCAGCCCGGGTAGGAGTGAGCGATAAGCTCAGTAGGGTTCTACTCTACGGCACACAGAAGGGAGGAAAACAACAATAGTGTTGTCTCCCAGCTCAAGTCTAACGGATGCCACGGGGTCCCACAACCCCTGTCGACTCCCCAAGGGATCCTACTCTTCTCAACCGACCATGCTGGGAACATCAACCAACACGCTGGGAGGAAAAGGACCAGAACCAGTAGGATCACCATTACCCAGCAGGAAACCACTGCCTAGGGACCATGTCAGGGATATCGACACCCATCCTTAAGACTTAGCCTTGGAAGACAACACGACCTCTAAACCTCAAACACTGATCAGAGTCAACTATCGCCAATCCTCAATAACAAGAGATTCAAATATACAATCACACTCTACTCCTGACTACCCAGCCACGGCCCTAAGGCTAGATCCGAGCTACCCGAGAGCCTCGGATCGGCGACCCAAACCATCGCCCTCCTAACCTCGAATGCCTCTAATGCACACAATGCATGAGCCTAGGCAAACATCTATCCTAGATGTCTCTACATGTCACATCATCAGTTATAATTTCCACAGTTATACAATAGCCCTCGGCACTCGCCGGCAAGAGGCTAAGGTTCCACAATTCCTCATTAGCTAGCACTCATAGCTAGTTAATGGTTAGGCAATCAACTAAGCATTTAACTACAATCAAACATGTATTAAATGCAAACGAAACCATAGATTTGCCCAAAAAGGGAAATTACTCGAATCGATCCTCAAACCCGATGGAAATCCTTTGAAATCCCCATAAAATCCACATACATACTTCCCAACATGTTTAGATGTTAATCACAAATCAAATCCATCCAAGAAAAGCCAGAAAACCAAGTTCAAGGCCCCACGGACGATGTCACGGTCGATCCGGCGATCGACCGTGAGGCTACGGCGAAGAAAACCAAGGGCGACGGTCGATCCACTCATCGACCCTGGGAAGTCCAAAACCAAACAGCACATGACGGTCGATGCGACGGTCGATCCGACGGTCGACCGTCAGGTGGGAAGAAAAAGAGAGAGAGCCCGCGGTCGATCGATCCATCGACCGTGGGAGGCTAAAATCCCGACAGAGCCCGACAGTCGATGGGACGGTCGACCGTCAGGCCCAGAAAGCGCAAATCAATACTTGACGGTCGATGCACCGATCGACCGTCGAGCCTTAGGCACGGTTTTCAAGGATCAAATCAAGTTGGAAAACAATGAGATTTTGCAAGCAAGTGAAATTCTCGATGGGGAATCCAATGGTATAAAGAAATCACATTTTTAACGGTTAAATCTGCTATCTAGGTCCAAATTGGCGAAAACCGATAAAACGGCGATAATACGGAAACCAACCGTTAGAATACCGAATTCGCAACGTAGGAATACAGAGAAGGAACCACATCACATGTGCAAGGAGCTACAAAGCATTCTAACATGTATTCCTACAGCGAAAGTGCAATAAACCTATCCTAGGAGAACCCGATCCTAAGATCGAGGTAGAAACACCTACTTGAGCAAGTAGGGTAGCTCCTCCACGCGTCCAACCAGTCAAGCCGCCAAGATCCACGCTCCGAAAGCCGCGTCTCCGAGCCCTAGCTCAGCTGAAGGAGAGAGAAGGAGAGAAAACGACAGGAGAAGAGAAAGAAAGAGAAGAAAGGGACAGGGCTTATATAGAAAATCCGGATCTATCTCAGCCGTCCGATTCGATCTTTCCCGATCGAGCTCCGATCCTCCGATCGGACGCACCCTAGGGATTCTAATCAAACACATACATCAATCCAAGGCAGTGTTTGGAACGCGGGTGTGAAACCGACCACCAGAGGGCATATTTACTAAAATGCCCCCGGGGTCCAAACCGCCACACGATTGCCCGATCGTGCCCGATGCGGAACCAAACCAACAGGAAACCGGCGCTCGACCCACGCGGTCGAGCCAGGTCTGAGGGACGGGCCCTCACACAAAATCTCCATGCCATCGCCACTGAGCCAGCATGCTTACAGAAGTGGGCAATACTATCCGCACGTGCGTTACATGATCTTGGTACGTGAGAAAACAAGATCAAAGAAAAATCCAAGGCGTAGGACCATATTTCTCTAGCAAGTTACAGCACATTCGGCGGCCATGATCTGAATCCGTTAATGATCTACACAGCCTCCATTGAATCTGACTCGACCAAAAGATGCTTGATCCCGCGTGTCCTTGCCTCCTTAAGTGCCATAGCAATGCCCTCCAATTCTCCCTGTAACACTGTCCCAGCCTGAGTTGTCTTCCCTGCTGCCCAAACCAGATTCCCACGACCCATCATACTGATGATGCCAATAGCTGCTCTCGAGCCTGCATCAAATAGCCACGTCCATTTGCACAACCCACATATGCTCCTCCATATGAGCCACCCCTTGCGCCTCAAGTCTTCGTTGGTCACGTTGGGTGAGGAATTCCTTGGCATGCCGGCGTACCCTACAAGCAATAGTGGCGGCACTTTCACGATTCCCACCATGGACAATAAGGTTTCTGTCCTTCCAGATGAGCCACATAGTGTAGGCGATAAAACACATAAGTTTTCTAGGGAATTTGCAAGAAGAGGTACCAAGCAACCCATCCAGCAATTCATCAACAGTCCTAGCCACAACCCAAGCCAAACCTTCTTCTACAAGCACCATATATAATACCTTGGCAGCAAAAGGGCATCCCAAGGTAGCATCTTCAATGGTCTCACACATACCATCACACCTAGGACAATCCTTATCATAGGCGGCGCAGAACCTCCAAAGAAAGTTCCGGATTGGAAGTCTCCCTTGGAGACCCTCCAAAGAAAGTGTAGCACTTGAGGTCCGATCAGAACACACCAGACTCCTTCCCACCGGTCCTTCTTGTCTACACCAAACACTACAGCATCTTGCATCAGCAATAAATATGTAGAGGCAGTCATTATCTTCCCAGAGGTGCTAAAAGCCCATCACCAAATATCTGCCGTCGTAGGTGAGTAGCAGAGATGTGCTCAGCCATGCTATGATCATAAATTTCATTTAAGAGAACTCTGTTCCAACCAGCATCATTCAACAAGTCCCCAACCACCATATTATCTTGGACAACGTTCACATTAATGGCAATTGGGCACATGATCAAGGCCTCCTCTGAAAGCCAAGCATCGTGTCAGATGAATCAAGAATATATTGATTTATGTAAAAAGAAAATTGCCCCTCTATTGGAGAAGAAATTAATACGCAAATCATATTCTTCATGGCGTTGTCCAACATTTTATGTGAATAATGTTACTGAGAGAGAACGAGGAGTTCCTCGACTAGGGATTAATTATAAAGCTCTTAATAAAGTGTTTAAATAGATTAGATATCCGATTCCTAATAAAAGGGATATTTTAAATCATATTTATCAAGCCAAAATTTTCTCTAAATTTGATCTTAAATCAGAATACTGGCAAATCCAGATCCTTAAGGATCGTTATAAAACGGCGTTTATTGTTCCATTCGGATATTTTGAGTGGAATGTAATGACATTCGAGTCGAAAATGCCCCATCTTAATTTCAGAATATCATGGATGATATTTTTAATCCTTATTCCAATTTTATTCTGTCATATATAGATGACATATTAATTTGTTCAAATGATTTGGATCAACATTGCAAGCATTTAGAGATATTTCAAAATCTTGCAATCAAGAATGGATTAGTTATATCTGCTCCAAAATAAAATTATTTCAAATTAAAATTAGATTTGTTGGACATAATATTGGTCAATGTACAATTATTCCAATAGATAGAAGTATAGAATTCGCTTCTAAATTTTCAGATGTAATTACCGACACTATATAGTTACAGAGGTTTTTAGGAGCTTTGAACTATATAGTTGATTACTATCATAATATGGCCAACGATGTGTCTATTTTATATAATAGACTTAAGAAAAATCCTTCTCCTTTGGCAGATCAGCATACACGTGTTGTTAGATAAATTAAATTTAAAGTTAAAAATTTACCTTGTGTTCATTTAGCAATTCCTAATTGGAAGAAAATTATTGAGACTGATACTAGTGATATTGGTTATGGTGGAATTCTTAAGAAGGTAAATCCATACTCTAATAAAGAAGTCTTGGTTTGATTTACTTTTGAAAAATGGAATTCTACTTGTATAAATTATTTTAGTATAAAGAAATGAATGCTTTCTATTATCAAATGTTTATATAAATTTCAACATGATATCTTGAATCAACATTTTATTCCTAAAATTGATTGCAGCTCTGCCAAAAATGTTATTGACAAAGATGTAAAAATTTTCATCTTTCGATCTTTCTATTGAATATATTAAAGGGAAAAACAATTGTTTACCTGATTTTCTAACTCATGAATTTTTACGGTGTCAAAATGAAGCGTGGTATTCCTTCCCACAATTCAGAGGAAGGAAGAGGTGGAGGTGGAAGAGGCCAAGCCTTTAGCGGAGGCCAAATCCAGGGTGAAACCTGGAGAAGTATAATTCAATAAAATAAAGGCAAAGGAAAAAATATTCCCTGTGATAATAATCTGAGAAATATGATCACAGAACATGAAAAAATCCTTCATGAACTTACATCAAGGGTAAATGGGGAAGGTAATATCTCTGAAATCAATTATGCTGCAATAGTGAAAAAGGAGCCGCTACTGTTCACAAAAATTGCTTCAGAAATAATCATTTATATTGACAAAGAGGATATATTATCAATAGATGATTCTGAAAAATTGAGAAAGAGATATTTGGATTCTAATTGTTATCTAGTTGAGGCTAATAAACCAAGAGGATGGATGCAACCTCTGCTGGCACAAAAAGAAGTAATTTTTGAGTATAGACATCCAAATGATGATGTCAAACAGACACCGGCATATAGCAAGTGTAATAACTCCAAGAGAGTGAGGTCTGAACACTCACAAAGTCATTAAAATAAAGATTGGCAAAGAAATTGGTACCTTCAATTACTGGGACTACCAAAATGCTTTCAATCAAATATTCTTGTTTGATAATTCAAAACAAAAGGGTAGCGCCCACTTGGTTCTACGTTTAGTGGTCCAAGTTTGGAACTGATATATGAATTTTACCAAAACCAATTGCAAATTTATACAATCAATGGGTAGCGCCGGCGCGGATCCCAAAAATCGAAATCCGCTCTAAGGTGGATTCCGATTTCGGCGTCCGTTTTTTTTGAACGGATCCGTCGGAGCCAAACAGGCCCTATATGAGTGAAGAAGAAATGTTTGAGGGTTTATGTCTGCTATATTTCTTCACAGAAACATAAATTCCCTTAATCTGGAAATTTATTAGTAAGATAGGATGTAATGATTCTCGTCTCCCTTGTCTCAAAAGAAAAATTCACATCAAATTGTGGGAAAAAATTGATGTCAACAAAAAGGTCGAAGAAATCACGGAAATCATTTAAAATAATAAAAAAACACTTGATCATAATATCTCCCAATATGTGCATGCAGAGAATCCTTTTGTCAAAGTGAAAAGAATGTTACAGAGAAAATATTCTCAAGTTGCCTAAAAGTGTCTAAACCATATGAAAAAGCAAGTTGTAGACACATTTGATATATCTTACAAAGCATCCAGCTGTAGTATGCAAAATGCTCAAGATCCTAATGAAGATGAGCTAGGACTGGAATTTTGGCAGAATCTACTGGAGGAACAAATTCTACTTATCAAAGGATCAATTATAAGCCAAGTTTTACTAGTGGCCAGAGGCCGTAGATGGGGCCAAATCATCAACGCCACTCAACAATTGCAAAAATATCCAACATACGAAGTGGTAGAGCCCACACGACAACAATTTCTAAAATGTCAGCAGAGAGATTCCAATTGAACTCAAAAGTAAAAATCAACATAATGCCAAATAGTGCAAATAGTGTCAAATAATGCAGCATCGTGACTGTATAGTAAAATAATTCAACTGTCGGCTGTCAATTTTAGACGATTGTAATGAGAGTGGGCCTGACATGTCGGATTCTCTCCTATATATAAATCCATCTGTATGTAACGAAGGGGCATCATCAGTTGAGACCTCCCTCCATGTGAGGACCCGTTCCTCTACTCCTGTGGCTCGTCGTGGACCGCAAGGGCAATTTGGTAAATTACACCTTGTCGGCTAGTTTCACACCCGCGGATGCACACACTGACTATGTTTGTGTTAATCTTTGGCTAGAATGGTTAGTTGGGCCCAGGATCGAAAGATCCGGGCTTGGGCTTAAAAGCCCAAGTCTAGCTTTCTGCACCTAAGATCGATCTTTTAGTGCCAGAAAGTCAAACCCGATTTGGCAAGGAAGATCGATCTCTTCTCAAAAGAGATCGATCTCCCTTGTGTCGGTTCATTCGTCTATAAAACGAACGAAACCTTTTCTTTTGATTTTTTTTTGGAAAATCCAAGATTTGAGCCGTGTTCTTGCTGGATTTGGCTTCGTTTGAGGAAGATCTAAGGCCTAGTAGCTTGGATTGAAGCTGCTATTACATAGGTAGTGATTCTACCTACAATCTTTCGGGTTTTTGGAGTTTTTCCGGTTTGATTGTGATCTTTTGCTTAGATTTGTTAAAATACATGTTTGTTTTCCATGATTTCACCGGTTTTGGACTCGTGGTTTCTTGATCTACCAGATCCCAGAGTTTTGGGGGATTTGGTTGTATTTTTCGGCGGTATTTCTCGCCGTCCGGTCGCCGGAGAACCCATTCGGATCGATCTCCCTTGAGGGAAGATCGATCCCTTCTGGGGCGTCACGCCAAGCTCGAGCAGGATCGATCCCTCGGTGGGAGAAGATCGATCCTTGCCTAGGTTGAGGTGGCGGGTTCCATGTCACGAAGAAGATCGATCCTTCTGGTGGAGAAGATCGATCTCCTTTGGTTGACAGGGACGAGTTTCTCCCAAGTATTAAGAAGATCGATCCCCTTGGGAAGGGAGATCGATCTCTTAGTGGATGAGGGGTGTTTTCAAGTGACTTTTGCCAGCGGGGCTTTGTATGATGGTTTTCTTTACTGTTTTCTATATGGTACATATGTTTAAGCATGTTAGCCCTATAATAGGAGCAGTGGTGAACTGGGGGAGTGATGACTCCCGGGATGTTTAGAATAAACGGGCGGGTAGCCCTACAGCTTTCCTTAGCCTTGCATGCGATATCTGTGAGCTGTTGTTTGCGGGGCTGCTTCCCGATGCAGGTGTTGTGGTAGACTGCTGACAGTTGGTGGTGGCACCACTGTAGCAGCTCCTAGACCTTACTTACCTGTTCACCAGCCCGGGGCGGCAGGATGTGGTGCACAGACCTTGTTTGATATACAATCACATACTGATGCATGCTTATCTGTATATTCCTGCGTGTGCTCATAACATGCATTGCTTTGTGCATTAGTTGCATCTGTGTAGGACGTTGGCGATGGGTTGATCGCCGATCCGGGGCTTTCGGGTAGTCCGGATCTAGCTCTAGGACCGTTGAGGGTAGCTTGGTCCAGTACTCGATTTATAGTATTCAGTCGTTTTTGATGATAGGGTTAGATGACCTGAATACATGTGGTTTGATGTTTAGAGGTCGTGTCGACTCCAAGTTGAATCTGAGGTGTAGCCGGTGTCCGGTGTTCTTGACTCTTGGGTCGAGGAGTGCCTACCCAGCGGTGTCCTTGCCCGCCAAACAGTGTTCAGTGTCATGTTGAGAGTCTGAAGTGTTTTGGGCCTGCGTTCACGGACTTCCGATAGGGTTATGGGACCCTTGTATACACCTAGGATAGACTTGGGGGCGGCACTGTTGTGTCCCCTCCCTTGTGAGTGTCATAGTGTAGTGTCCCTGCTGAGTTTAGTGCTCACTCCTACCCGGGCTGTGTTTTGCAGGTGCTGGTGCTAGCTCTTCTTCGGTCGCCCCTACCGGGCCGGTGTTTGGTGACGTGGCGACGTCTGGCGGTGCTTGAGGTGCGGCGATCGTCAGTTCTACCCATTTGCTTAGTTAGCCTCCTAAGGGAGAGATTTTGTATAACTTTTGCCCTGTTGAGGATTTGTATCTATTCAGTTTCAGTCTTTGAGGTTTGTGATTGATTGTTAATACAGGATGATTATGAATTGCTAGGAAGACCACTATGATTAGAGGAAAACCTCGCCAAAATTTCCATAGTAGGTTAGGTTCCGGTTCGCGTCGCCCGGCCCGGTTGGGCCTACGCGGGTCGGGGCGCGACAACTTGGTATCAGAGCATAGGCTGTAAATCCCAGGGAGTAGGATCATGTTTCGGTTCAGATTGAGCGTGGGCTGGGATAGTTCTATGTCTAGAACATCCGTGCATGCTCTCCTTGTGTTGTGTATGTCCTCCATTTTATTGTTGTGTTGTTTGCTTTGCCGTTTTCTGACGAGTTAAAGCTCGTTTGCTGTTGGTGATCGTGCTGATGTCGGGAGCTCGCGGCCGACCTTCGGTTGCCGGTCGGGGTGGGGAACGACCTGGTCGACCCGCCCGACCGGACAGGACTACTCCTTTCAGGGTGGTCCGGGCTAGACGGACTGTACCATCACCAGCGGCGGTTTCGGTCGTGCAAGCAGAGGTCTTCCTCGCCGAGGAGGAGGCCCCTGTTCCTATCGACGGGCGGGCCTCGGTGGCTATCACGATGGCTTTCCAGCGGCTGAACCCGCTTAGGTTCAGCGGTAGGTCTAGAGATCCGACCGCAGCGGACGACTGGCTCGACGGAGTCTCGCGGGTCCTGGATGCTCTCTTCGTCGAGGATGACCGGGTTCGGGTCACCCTCGCAGCGTTCCAGCTAGATGGTGACACTCGTGATTGGTGACGCACCGCCCAGCACACTAGTGATGGAGAGGTGCCACTGTGGGAGGAGTTCAAGGCGATGTTCTTTGACGTGCACTTCCCGGCGAGTGCACGTAGCGCCCTGACCAGCGAGTACCAGTCCCTTTTGCAGGGTACTCGCTCCGTTCAGCAATATGCCTCCAGGTTCACACACCTTGTTCAGTTTGCAAGGGCAGTTGCAGCAGATCAGACAGCCATGGTGTGGCAGTTCTAGTGGGGACTTCGGCCAGAGATCCGGTGGCAGACCAGCTCACACTACTTCCAGTCGAACTCAGTGATATTGAACTGCGCCTTAGCAGTAGAGACTCAGTTGCGGGACGACAGGTGCCGGGCAGTTCCACCGGCACCCTTCACCAGCACGCAGTAGCGACCCCAGGGCAGAGGGGGGTTCGGTAGGGGGCAGCAGCGGCGTCAGCGACCCTTTTAGCAGCAGCCGCCGCGTGTACTGCAGTACCAGTAGGGACTACCGAGCCCACTAGCCCCGTTTCTACTGACGGCAGGGCCATCTGGGCAGGCTTCGTCAGGGGTGGCAAGGGTCAGCAGCCTAGCGGCGCATCGACCACGTGTTTCTAGTGCGAGCAGCCGGGGCACTACCGTAGAGACTGTCCTTTACGAGGAGCGCGGAGCGCTATGCCGCAAGGCAGTAGAGGCGGAGGGTCCAGTGCCTGGCAGGGGAGCGGGGGTGGACGCGGACCGGGGCGTCCTAGAGGTGGAGGCAGCCAGCGGGAGCAGGTGTTTGCCCTCCCAGTTCGCGAGCAGCAGGACACCGTTCAGCTGTATCAGCCGGCACCGCAGTACTAGCAGCCTTTACTGTACCAGCAGCCATCGCAGTACCAGCATCATTTACAGTACGAGCAGCCGCAGCAGTACCAGCAGGCCACGACAGAGCCATCCGTCCTCAGAGGTATCTTTCAGCTTTCTAGTTCCTTAGTAGATGTGCTGATAGATTCAGGGGCGTCTCACTCCTACATTGCTAGCATGTGCGTGGCATCGCTAGGGTTAGAGACGAGTCGGCTAGATGTGGCACAATCTGTAGACTCACAGATCAGCGGGGCAGTCAGGGTAGACCGGGTCTGCCGATCGTGTTCGTTGGAGGTTGGAGGCCTCCGGGTCTGTCTAGACTTGCGGGTACTAGACATGACCGGCTTTGACGTGATACTCGGTATGGACTGGTTGGCAGCATACCGAGCCATCAAGGTGTGATCGTCATGAAGGATCGATCTTCCCTCAGGGAAGGATCGATCTTTCATAGGTCGGTTCGTTTGTCTATAAAATGGACATAACCCTCTTCATTGAAACCCTTTTGAAATCCGCATTCTTGAGCTCAGAGCTGCCGGATTTTGAGGAGATTTGGGACGATCTAAATCCTGGCAGCTGGGATTGAAGCAGCTATTGCCTAGGTAGGGATCCTACCTATATTTCTTTTCCGGTTTTGTGAGTTTTGAGTTGATTGTGTTTTCTTTTGCTTAGATCTGACTGCATACTTGTTAGTTTGTAGTATTTCCACCGATTTTGGACTCGTGGTCCTTCGTAATACCAGATCCCAGGGTTTTGTGGGATTTGGTGGAGTTTTCCGACGGTATTCCTCGCCGGAGGTTAGCCGGAGAACCCAACAAGATCGATCTTTCCTGGAGAAAGATCGATCCTTCTTTGTTGGTAATGCTGAACCCGATGAAGGATCGTTCATCTGGTTGGAGATGATCGATCGTGTGCCTTGGGTAGCATGGGATTCCCCTTGTCGCGAGGAGGATCGATCTTCCTGGGAGGAAGGATCGATCATCCTTGGCGGGGGAAGAGGGTTCCCTCTGTTGCGAGGATGATCGATCTTCCTGGGTGGAAGGATCGATCTTCTTTGGCTCGACAGGAAGGGAAAGCTCTCTGTTACTTGAAAGGATCGATCCTTTGAGGACAGAGAGGGATTTTCTTGGTTTTACTAGCGGGGCTTTGTATGTACAGTTTTCCTTATAGCTTTATATCTTGTACATACTCTTAAGCATGCTAGCCCCATATTAGGGGCAGTGGTGAACCAGGAGAGTGATGACTCCTGGGGTGTTTAGAATAAGCGGGCGAATGGCCCTACAGCTTTCCTTAGCCTTGCATGCCGGCGTGCATCGAGGGCTTTTACCTGGGTGGTTTGTCTCTGTTGTTTGCGGGGCTGCTTCCCGATGCAGGTTACTGGTGAACTGGCTGGCAGTTGGTGGTTTACCACTGCAGCAGTTCCAAACCTTAAATATCATGTTCACCACCCCGGGCCGGCAGTGTGCCGAGCCCAGACCGTGTTATGCTATCATCACATACTGCTGCATGCTTTAATTGTTCTCTATGCGTATGTTCATCGCATTCATCTCTGTTGTTGCATTAGTTGCATGGTTAGGGCGTGGGCGATCTGTGGGTCACCGTCCCAAGGCTGGAAGCTCGAATTTAGCCCTAGGACCGGGGTTGGGTAGTTTGGACCCGGTTTGAATTATGGTGTACAGTCAAATTCAATGATAGGCCTAGATGACTGGTACACCTGTTGCTTGATGATTGTAGACGTCGTGTCGGCCTCGAGTCGGATGCTGAGGTGTAGCCGGTGTCTCACTATGTTGACTCTTGAGTAGAGGGGTTGCCTGCTCAGCGGTATCATTTCCCGCTTGCAGTGTCGTTCCCTGCTTATGAGCCAGCAGTGTTAGTTCCTGCTTAATGAGTGTGACCTGACATGTGACCAGTTCTTCTGGAAGACCATGATTGTGGGCCTCAGGGACACGCGGTGGGGTTATGGGGCCTCTGTATACACCCAGGTCTTACTTGAGGGTGACACTGTTGCGTTTCCCTCTTCCTTCTGTGTGTCGTAGTGTAGTTTCTCTGTTGAGCTTAGTTGCTCACTCTTACCCGGGCTGCGTTTTGCAGGTGCATGCGTTAGCTCCTCTTCGGTGGCCCCTACTGATAAGTCACAGATTATGTATAATTTAACCCCTTAAATTACCTTTGTTAGGCTTAGAGTAGGTGTATTTGACGATTTATTAGTTGATTTCAGGTTTAATCATGGTTGGAGAAGAAATACAAGAAATTCGACTAAAATGAAGAAAAATATAGCTTCGTCGACCATTGGGAAAATATTCTCCAGATGTTCTCTGAACCTCCAAATATTCTGAAACTTTGGGAAATTGTAGAAGACTCAGAGATCTACAATGTTACTGTTGGACACATTGCGAGATTCCTGATGGTATGATGACAGTTTGAAGAATAGATGAAGATTTACAAACTAGAAAGCTGCTCCGTTGATGCTGAAGAGAATATTCTCCAAATATTCTATATAAATTAGAATATTATGAAATATTTTGGAGACGATAGACAACTTCCGGATTTAGAACTTTCCTATTGAAGACTTTCCCAGATTCCGTACAGATTAGCTTCAGAATTGACTACAAATCAGAATTCCGAGTAGGATTTGAAGAATAAGGAAACTGATGATGTGACAGATGCTTGAGCAGTGTGATGGATCGGATTTGACTCCGATCAATCGCTCGGATGACATCATCAACCCAGAATTTAGGGAAATTAGAGTTTAAGTCCAAATATAACTTCTAATTCCGGGATCAAGGGTTTCTAATACATAAGGGGGTTATTCCAGCCGAAAATTATCATCTTTTGGAGCACTTTTGGAGGAGAAGGTTAGGGTTTTGAAGACGGTGATTTTTCCGCAGGGATCAATGGCTTCATCCTCTACACCGATTGATGATTTCCAGGAGATGAGTGGCTAGTTTTCTTGTTCTTAGGAATACCATGAAACCCTAGTGTAACTTTTGATCTTTCTTAGTTGGATTTTTGTGAACTTCTCTAAGTATAATCTCATGAATATGATTTTAATGATTATAGAGTTGAAGGAACAGAGTTCCGTTGACGTATTATTAGTCCTACATGATGGTTGTACTTGAATGTAGAGATTCATGAGATAGTTTTCATGTGGTTTGTGATTTACCTTTGAGATAATCTATGCTACGTGAAGATAAGTCATGCTAAGGTCATTAGGAGTAGAATAACTTAAGATAATGGTAGGACCAAAGATGATTTATGCCAAACAAAGATAGGTTATGCCGTAGGAAACATAAAACCTTCTTTTAGGGATTCGTGTGAGCTTGTAGCCATACGATCCATAATGCTTAGAGAAGTGATCAAGATGATAACTATGGAAGATTAAGGGTGAAACTAGGGTGGATTGTGTATTTCCTAAGACATCTTTTTCCATCTGATTAAAACCTAAATATTTTCTTTTGCTTTCTTAGATAGTTTCAGTTAGATCAATCTATTATTGAAGTGTTTGGTTTAGATCAAGAGTTTTGAGAAGTGATTTTGGTTTTCCTAGTAATTCCCTGTGGTTAGTATTAGTGATTGAATAAGGATATAAATTTAAGATTTGATTGACGTTAGCAACGTTTTAACGACAACGTTTGTGAGCGATCACCTACCAGGCAGTTAGTCGGCGGCAGGCGGAGTTTAAGAGGTGGCGATCTTTTACAACTTTAAACCTCTGTTAGTTAGCCTCCTACGGGAGTAAATGTTGTATTTGGATCTTCCCCTCTCCGAGGATATGTATATTAAACTCCTTTTGGATTTGTAAATATTGGGTTCGAGGTTGTTTAAATTATTGTTGTTTAAATAGAGGGTGTTTTGGTAAATTGCTAGGGAGGCCAATAGGTTAGAGGGAACCATCGCCAAATTTTCCGCATTTCGTTAGGTTCTGGTTCGCGTCGCCCGGCCCGGTTGGGCTTTCGCGGGTCGGGGTGCGACATTACATCTGCACTATCAATCCACCCGATTTGCCTTATTGGTATCAGAGCCATGTTCATACGGGAGTAGTGATCTATATAGATTCAATCATGTAGCTTAATATTATATTACATCATTAATCTTTGTGATATAATTATATTAATTAATATTATAGTACATCATTAATCTTTGTGATATACATCTAGTTGTATATTTATATTAATATTCCCTACATCACTAAAATGGTTTTATTTCTCAAAAAAAAACCTCACCATCTGTTTCTCAAATAAAAGACCACATCATCTATCTTTTATTATAAAATTTCATATCGGGAGGTGATGAGTGCTCCCTCATATGTAGGGGAGCACTGTAGATCTCCCTTATTTTAGGGTAGAGATAGGGTGGCTGATGCACTTGGTTTTTAGTCTTCTCTCTAAGCCCTCGTTTGGTTTGGGGATAAAAAAGTGAATATAAGTGGGGATAAGGGATTATGGGGATAAATAGAAAAAGTGAGGATAAATGATTTTGAGGTTAGAAAATGTGAGGATAATGAGTAATGATTGAAAAGTGAGGATAAATAAGTAATAATTGCTCGGGGATAAGTGGAGATAAGGGATTTTGGGGTTAGAAAAGGCGGTGATAATGAGTGGAGATAAAGTTATTGTTTGAAAAGTGGGAATAAAAAAGTAATGATTCTTTGGGTGTTGACGTGGAAATCTTGCCGTTGACCGGTAATAGTCAAACTAGTCAAAATCAGGGACGTGCTAAGCTTCAATTCTTTCGAACTCAATTCGAACATAGGTGTTGAAGCTTGGACGAATGAGCGATGGATGATGAGAAGTGGAAAATGGAATATGAGAAGTGGTGAAAAAATGAATGATAAGAAGACATGGAAAATGGACGATGGGAAATATGGGTGATGAACTATGCTAGAACTACTCCTATGAGTAATAGAACTATGCTAGAACTACTCCTATGAATGGAACAATGCTAGCACTACTCATATGAACGGAACTATGTAGAACTACTCCTATGAATAAAAAACTTCATTGCAGGAAATTAACGGAAAGAAAGCTTCATTGCTAAAATTTAAAGGTACATTAAGATAAAATAAAGCTACATTGGAAATAAATATAAAAGGCTATATTGGAAATAAAGATAAAAAGCTGATTTGCTCTTGATTTTGGGAGAAAGCGATCTTCATCTTCATGTCTTTTATAATGCACATGGTATAACTACTTTGGAACCATCTGGAACTGCTCTGTAACCATCGGAACTCATCTGGAACAGTTAGAACTGAATCTGGAACCGTCGGAACTGAATCTTGGTCAACATATTCAGTTATTTACGAAACTGCCATCAGATAGAGCGTCTTGTCTTCCACTGTAATTTTTCCTATTATAACCTTGCAACTTGGCAGAACTCTAAACATGGAAGTTTTAGGTCTTCAAATTCCCTTTCCATCGGTCTACAAATCAACCCATTTGGATATCGTATGAGAAAGTTATGATCGAAATACATTGATGATTATTATTAAAATGATCGGTCAAAATATAGCCGATGGATATTTGGTCGATTGGGAATCAACCATTATTTGGACGGTTACATTTGTACATGTTGAATTCGATCATTATTTATCATTTTACCACTGAATACTTTGGCTGTCAGTTTGATACACTAAACAATGGAATCTAAAAATCTCGTCAACATACAAGTTGTAAATCTTTTCGCCGTCTTTCCAATGGTTCAAGAATCGGCCAATTTAGATATTTGATGTAAAATTTATGGTCAAAATACTTCAGCTATGTCAAAACTAAATATAATGACCATTTAATGGCAATATTTATGAAATTGTCATTGATCTTGTCAATCGGCCAAATGACTTTAAGACATTGTTATATTTATGACTAACATTGGGATAATAAAATTATGTTTGGGATAATGGGGTTATATATGTTGGGGTTTCTCTCATCATGAGACCTAAGCAAACGGAATCCGGTTGCGTAGAGCAACTAGATGCGGCACAAGAGGAGAAGAAGAAGGAGCTATGAATAAATGGAACGTGGAATCCAAATCTGGGGATTTGGGATCTATCCAAGATGTCTTTGGATCGATCCGAGTTGAAGCGGGATCGATCCAAACCTGGTTGGATCGATCCGAGAACCTCTCACAGATACGTGAATGCAGGTCTGCACAGTTGGATCGATCCAAATCTACAGTGGATCGATCCATACCCAGTTTCCAAAGACGTAGATTGAAGCAGTGCCCAGTGGATCGATCCAACTCACCTTGGATCGATCCAAACCCAAACTTGGATCGATCCAAATCCACAATGGATCGATCCCAAACCAGTTGATAGAGAACTGGTTTGGCCGACGCATAGTTGGATCGATCCAACCCTTATCTGGATCGATCCAAAGACGGTAGACGGGATTTTTTGGACGGTTAGGATTATTCCGATCCTAACTAACTTGGTACATATAAATAAGGGTTTTTGATCTTTTTAGGTCATCTTCTTGTTGCTTGAAACCCTAGAGAGAGAGGTTTGCTCTCCTCTAGAAGAACCCTTGTAATCCACCTTCAGTCATAGTGAGATCCTCCTCCGCCCCGTGGATTTTTCTCCTCAATGATTTGCTGAGAGGTTTTCCATGTAAATATGGTGTTTTCGTTTGGTTTGCTTTCTTTATCTTCTCTTTCCTGTAGTGCCGACGATCTAGGATTTGGGTAACATCTATACACCCAAGGTCCCAACAAGTGATATCAGAGCGAGGTTCCGGTAATGGCGGGGAAGTTCAACATCGAGAAGTTCGACGGGAAGATCAATTTCAGTATGTGGCAAGAAAGGGTACAGGATATCCTAATCCAGCAGGACACCTACAAAGCCTTGAAGGGATAAAACCCGGACACCATGTCGGATGAAGATTGACAGAAGATGGATCTGAAGGTGTGGAGCACCATCAGATGTTGTTTGGCAAACGAGGTGATGTACAATGTGGTTAGTGAGAAGACTGCACCAAAGTTATGGTTGAAGCTTGAGAGTCTGTTCATGACCAAGTCCTTGACAAACAAACTATTTGTGAAGAAGCAACTGTATACCCTGTGGATGAAGGAGAGAGCAGATCTTTTGGAGCATCTCAACACCTTCAACAAGATCATTGCGCAACTGCTGAACTTGGAAGTCAAGCTAGAGGATGAAGATAAGCACTTCTTTTACTAGCTTCTTTATCTTCTTCATATGAACATCAGGCGACTACCCTACTCTATGGGAAGGAGACCCTGGAGACAGAGGAGATTACAGGAGCCCTCCTATCTCACACCATGAGGAAGAAGACCTCAGAAGAGATAGTTTCAGAAGCCTATCTGGTGGAGAAGAAACAGTTTGATGATCGCTTCTCATCTGACAAAGGCAGAGGAAGGAGCAGAGATCAAGGCAGCGGGTATAAGTCCAGAAGCAAATCTAGAGGGACTACAAGAAGTTCAAAAGAGACCAACAAGAAGGAAAGACAAAAGAAGAAGGGAGAGTCAATAACTCCACTGTTGTGCATCTTGACAGTGATGTTACAATTGTGGGATGTTGTAAGGATGGCTGCATCAACGTTACTTCTCCCCCTCATTCAGATTGGGTCATTGATACGGGGGCATCATTCCATGCCATGCCGCATTAACACCTCTCTACCTCTTACATGTCAGGTGATTTTGGAGCAGTGAATATGGGTAACGGTGTCACTTCTCAGATCATTGGCAGAGGCGACATTAGTGTGAAGACCAATACTGGGATGAAGATTCTTCTGCAAGATGTTCGTCATATTTCGGATCTCAGGTTGAATCTCATATCACCTAGATGTTTGGATGACGAAGACTTTATATCAGGTTTTGGTAGAGGTATGTGGAAACTCACCAAAGGGTCTCTTGTAATAGCAAGTGGAAAAAAGTGTTGTTCACTCTACAAAACAACACTTATGATGCATACCAACCCAGCATTAACATCAGTGGAACCTGAAGATACTTCCCTACTGTGGCACAGGAGGCTCGACCACATAAGTGAGAGAGGGCTGAAAATTCTGGTGAAGAAGGAGATTTACCCAACATCGGAGGTATCCCCCTGAAACCTTGTGATGACTGTATGTTTGGAAAACAACACAGGGTATTGTTCACCAGAAGACCTACTGAGAACAAACGAAGGCTGCTGGAGTTGGTGCACTCAGATGTCTGCGGACCAATGGAGGTAGAATCGATAGGAGGCAAGAGATACTTTGTAACCTTCATAGATGATGCGTCAAGAAAGGTATGGCTCGATGTGATCATGCATAAATCTGAGGTCTTTCAGTCTTTTCAGTATTTTCATTCTAGAGTAGAATGTGAAACTGGAAAACGACTGCAGTGCTTGCGCACCGACAATGGGGGAGAGTATACTTCAGATTTGTTCAAGGAATACTTTAAGAAGCATGTCATTAGACATCAGAAAATTGTACCTGGCACTACTCGACAAAACGGAGTGTCGGAGAGGATGAATCAGACAATCATGGAGAAGACTAGAGCCTTATTGTCCATGTCAAAGCTGTCCAAGAAATTTTGGAGCGAAGCAGTTCGAACAACATGTTATCTGATCAACATGTCTCCTTCAGTACCTTTGGATGGCGGCATTCCGGAGCAAGTATGGACCAAGAAGAAGATCTCCTACAACCATCTCAAAGTGTTTGGACGCAAGTTCTATCACACCCCGACCCAGAAAACCCATCCAGGACGGGGCGTGAGGGTTCCTATCACTATTCATCTTCAATTGGCGCGATACAAAGCGAAAAAGACAGATAATTTAAACAATTGTATTCCAGAGGTGAACAAATATCCAATTCATATAACATCAGTTGTACAATTCAAAATTTGATACAAAAGTCTTCCAAGAGACAGATTTATACATAATCCCAAAAGTCCTTGAAATGTTTATAACATGTATATAAAAAAAAAAGTACAACAGATAATCCTCCAACAACCTCAAGCGCCTCTGGATGTACTCGCGCCGCCAAAGGCCGATCTTGCCGGCTCCACGGAAGAAGAACTGCCGCCTGCACCTGCAAACGCAGTCCGTGTAGGAGTGAGCGATAAGCTCAGTAGGGTTCTACTCTACGGCACACTGAAAGGAGGAAAACAACAACAGTGTTGTCTCCCAGCTCAAGTCTAACGGATGCCACGGGTCCCACAACCCTGTCGATGTCCCAAGGGCTCCTGCCATGAAACCTCTCTCCTGAACATGTTATCAGGAGGCCACGAAACAGTAACATGCAGGATCACCCTTACCCAAGCAAGAATACCATGCCTTGGGGAACCACGTCGGGAACGCATCGACACCCATCCTTAGCACTTGGCCTTGGAAGACAACACGACCTCTAAACCTCGAACATTGATCAAAGTCAACTATCGCAAATCCTCAACAACCAGAGATTCTGATTAAAACAATCACACCCTAATCCTGACTACCCAGCCACGACACTAAGGCTAGATCTGAGCTACCCGAGAGCCTCGGATCGGCGACCCAAACCATCGCCCGCCTCACCTGAAATGCCTCTAATGCACACAATGCATGAGCCTAGGCAAACATCTATCCTAGATGTCTCTACATGTCACATCATCAGTTATAAGTTCCACAGATATACAATAGCCCTCGGCACTCGCCGGCAAGAGGCTAAGGTTTCACAATTCCTCATTAGCTAGCACTCATAGCTAGTTAATGGTTAGGCAATCAACTAAGCATTTAACTAAAATCAAACATGTATTAAATGCAAACGAAACCATAGATTTGCCCAAAAATGGAAATTACTCGAATCGATCCTCAAACCCGATGGAAATCCTTTGAAATCCCCATAAAATCCACATACATACTTCCCAACATGTTTAGATGTTAATCACAAATCAAATCCATCCAAGAAAAAGCCAGAAAACCAAGTCAAAGTGCCCACGGACGATGTCACGGTCGATCCGGCGATCGACCGTGAGACCACGGACGATGTCACGGTCGATGCTGCGGTCGACCGTGAGATCAAGGCGAAGAAAACCAAGGGGCGACGGTCGATCCACTCATCGACCCTGGGAAGTCCAAAACCAAACAGCGCCTGACGGTCGATGCGACGGTCAATCCGACGGTCGACCGTCAGGTGGGATGAAAAAGGGAGAGAGCCCACGGTCGATCGATCCATCGACCGTGGGAGTCCAAAATCCCGACAGAGCCCGACGGTCGATGCGACGGTAGGCCCAGAAAGCGCAAATCAATACCTGACGGTCGATGCACCGATCGACCGTCGAGCCTTAGGCACGGTTCATCAGAACAGTGTCGGAAATCCAATTCTTTGGATTTTAAGGATCAAATCAAGTTGGAAAACAATGAGATTTTGCAAGCAAGTGTATTTCTCGATGGGGAATCCAATGGTATAAAGAAATCACATTTTTTACGGTTAAATCTCCTATCTAGGTCCAAATGGACGAAAACCGACAAAACGGCGATAATACGGAAACCAACCGTTAGAATACCGAATTCGCAACGTAGGAATACAGAGAAGGAACCACATCACATGTGCAAGGAGCTACAAAGCATTCTAACATGTATTCCTACAGCGAAAGAGCAATAAATCTATCCTAGGAGAACCCGATCCTAAGATCGAGGTAGAAACATCTACTTGAGCAAGTAGGGTAGCTCCTCCACGCGTCCAACCAGTCAAGCCGCCAAGATCCACGCTCCGAAAGCCGCGTCTCCGAGCCCTAGCTCAGCTGAAGGAGAGAGAATGAGAGAAAACGACAGGAGAAGAGAAAGAAAGAGAAGAAAGGGACAGGGCTTATATAGAAAATCCGGATCTATCTCAGCCGTCCGATTCGATCTTTCCCGATCGAGCTCCGATCCTCCGATCGGACACACCCTAGGGATTCTAATCAAACACATACATCAATCCAAGGCAGTGTGTGGAACGCGGGTGTAAAACCAACCACCAGAGGGCATATTTACCAAAATACCCCCGGAGTCCAAACCGCCACACGATCGCCCGATCGTGCCCGACGCGGAACCAAACCAATAGGAAACCGGCTCTCGACCCACGCGGTCGAGCCAGGTCAGAGGGACGGGCCCTCACAAGGTCTCAATTCATATTCCAAAGGAAAAGAGAAGCAAGCTTGACCAGCAGGCCAAACAATGCCTTTTCTTAGGTTATGGGGAAGATGAGCTTGGTTACAGACTATGGGATCCAGAGACAAGGAAGATCATAAGGAGTCGAGATGTTGTCTTTGTACAAGACCAGCATATGGAGAGTTGTGGGAAGTTGAAAGAACAGACATCTCAGACTCAAATAGAGATAAGTATACTTATCTCCTTAACTCCACCCACAGTACATGCCGAAGTTGGGGGAGAAGAAAACCAGTTTACACCCAAAGAGCCTGAAGAGGAAGCAGCGGAAGTTGAAGAAGGTGAAGAAATTCAGGAGAATCAATCAGCCCAACAAGACTCACCTATACCACAGCTGAGACGCTCTTCCAGAATACCAATTCCATCTACCAAGTATTCTTCTTCCAAATATGTGTTGCTAACGGATGCAGGAGAGCCAGAATCCTATCAAGAAGCGATTGATAGCGATCAAAATGGGAAGTGGGAGAAGGCTATGCAAGAGGAGATGGACTCTCTACATGAGAATCAAACTTACGACCTGGTAGAGCTACCCAAGGGAAGGAAAGCATTAAGGAACAAGTGGGTGTACAAACTGAAGATTGAAGAAAAATCAACACATCCAAGGTATAAGGCACGGTTGGTGGTAAAAGGATTTCAGCAAAAACAAGGTATAGACTTTGAAGAAATATTTTCTCTAGTAGTGAAGATGACTTCTATCAGAGTAGTTCTTGGGATGGCAGCGAAGTTAGACTTAGAGATTGAACAGTTGGATGTCAAGACGGCGTTTCTTCATGGCAATCTGAAAGAAGAAATATACATGGAGAAGCCTGAAGGATTCAAAGTCAAGAACAAGAAAAACATGGTCTGCAAGCTGAAGAAGAGTCTCTATGGTCTCAAACAGGCACCGAGACAATGGTACAGGAAGTTCGATGCATTCATGCTATAACATGAGTACCATAAGACCACAACGGATCATTGTGTCTACATTCGAAGGTTTGACAATGCTGATTTTCTTATCCTCTTGCTTTATGTTCATGACATGCTAATAGTAGGAAAAGATGTCAAGAAGATCCAAAAGTTAAAGCAGGAGATGTCCAAGTTCTTTGATATGAAAGACTTGGGTTAGGCAAGGCAGATCTTGGGCATGAAGATCATACGTGACGGAGGCGCGAGAAAGCTGTGGATGTCACAAGAAAGATACATCGAGAAAGTGTTGAAACAATTCAAGATGTCAAAAGCCAAGCCTGTTGGATCACCGCTCGCAGCTGATCATAAACTGAGCAAGGAGCAGAGTCCCAAAGGAGATGAGGACATGGAGGAAATGACCAAGATTCCCTACGCTTCAGCAATTGGCAGCTTGATGTATGCCATGGTGTGAACGAGGCCAGATATCACACACGCCATAGGGGTCGTCAGCAGGTTCATCTCAAACCCGGGACGAGAACATTAGGAAGCTGTCAAATGAATACAAAGGTATCTTCGAGGAACCTCAAAACTTGCTTTATGTTTTGGGAATGCACATCTAGTGTTGGAAGGGTATATAGATGCAGACATGGCCGGGGATGTAGATTAAAGGAAGTCTATATCAGGCTATTTGGTCACATTTGCCGGGGGAGCAGTCTCATGGCAGTCAAGACTACAAAGTGTCGCCCTATCAACTACTGAAGCAGAGTTCATAGCTACAACTGAAGTCTGCAAGGAGATATTATGGATGAAGAAGTTCGCTGTGGAACTTGGAATGCAACATGAGGTCTACACAGTACATTGTGATAGCCAGAGCGCCATCCATTTGTCGAAGAACTTAAGCTTTCATTCAAGGTCCAAACATATTGATGTTCAGTATCACTGAATCAGGAATGCACTTGAAGAGAAGCAGTTTCAGATTCAGAAGATTCATACTGACAACAACCCATTAGATATGATGACAAAGGTCCTCCCGAAGGAAAAGCTCAAGCTATGAAGAAACATAGCTGGAATGGAGTCCTCCTGAGTCGAGAAGGGGGAGTTTGTTGGGGTTTCTCTCCTCATGAGACCTCAACAAACGGAATCCGGTTGCGTAGAGCAACTGGATGCAGCACAAGAAGAGAAGAAGAAGGAGCTATGAAGAAATGGAACGTGGAATTCAAATATGAGGATTTGGGATCGATCCAAGATGCCTTTGGATCAATCCGAGTTGAAGCGGGATCGATCCAGACCTGGTTGGATCGATCCGAGAACCTCTCACAAAGACGTGAATGCAGGTCTGCACAGTTGGATCGATCCAAATCTACAGTGAATTGATCCATACCCAGTTTCCAAAGACGTAGATTGAAGCAGCGCCCAGTGGATCGATCCAACTCACCTTGGATCGATCCAAACCCAAACATGGATCGATCGAAATCCACAATGGATCGATCCCAGACCAGTTGACAGAGAACTGGTTTGGCCAACACATAGTTGGATCGATCCAAGCCTTATCTGGATCGATCCAAAGACTGCAGACGGGATTTTTTGGACGGTTAGGATTATTCCGATCCTAATTAACTTGGGACATATAAATAAGCGTTTGTGATCTTTTTAGGTCATCTTCTTGTTGCTTGAAACCCTAGAGAGAGAGGTTTATTCTCCTCTAGAAGAACTCTTGTAATCCACCTTCAGTCATAGTGAGATCTTCCTCCGCCCCGTGGTTTTTCCTCCTCAGTGATTTGCTGAGAGGCATTTCACATAAATTTGGTGTTTTGGTTTGATTTACTTTCTTTATCTTCTCTTTCATGTCGTGTCGATAATTTAGGATTTGGATAACATCTATACACCCAAGATCCCAACAATATCCACCCTCTCCCGGAACCAAACAGGGGTTTAAGAATCCATGATGCGAAACAGATCGGATGGGTTTTTGGACTAATAGAATTTAATATAGGCTACTAATTATAGTATCATGACGTCTAATCGCGATGAGAGGTTTAGTAATTAAGACTAATATATCCCAGGGTTGACTCTTCCTTTTTGTTGACAATGTGGAAGCCATTAATTATAGCCAGTCTCGTTTTGCAGAATCATTTTTCGGGATGTGCTTCTGGAATAAGGAATAATACTTCTCGTGACTTGGACGGCATGAGATTTGGGTTCTATTGGTCTACACGTATGTGTATGTGGATGAGGAACCACGTGCTTTGATTGTTTGATGTGCTACTCAAGTCCACACCGTGTGGTAATTGGTAAATGATACTGATAGGCAGCTGGCAATGCGAATGATTCAAAATGATTTGAATTTTTTTGTCATATCGGACCCCGAGACTTTTCTTTTTGCATTAGAAATTTGAACTCGGGTCGTCTTTTCCGGCTTAAGAAGATCTCCTTTTGACCCAAATACCTTGGTGTGCGTTTGTTTTAGGGGGAAGGGGCTCCAACACCATATATAGAATTTATTCCGTTAAAAAAAAACCCAGCATAAGATCTGGGTGCTTAACACCATCTACC
>OY986966.1:11645181-11710657 GCA_963920575.1 Narthecium ossifragum
ATTCTACAAAGAGAATTCTTTAAAGGGAATTCTGCAAAGAGAATTCTACAAAGAGAATTCTACAAAGAGAATTCTACAAAGAGAATTATCAAGCACAAAGAGAAAAGAGAACAGTGGAGGCATTCATGTGCATTAACACACAAAGAGAAAAGAGAACTCTAGATCAAACATGCTTATCAACCACAAAGAGAAAAGAGAATTCTAGATAAAACATGTGTATTATTCATGATGAGAAAAAGAGAATTGTGGTTAAAAAGAGAAAAGACATGCTTCATAAATCAGAATTCTGGAATGCAACCATGAAAAGTAGTGGACTAGATCACCAAAAAGAGAAAAGAGAAAAAAGAATTCTGGAATGCGACCATGAAAAGTAGTGGACTAGATCACTAAAAAGAGAAAATAGAAAATAGAAAAGAGAAAAGAGAAAAGAGAATTCTGGAATGTAACCGTGAAAGTAGTGGACTAGATCACCAAAAAGAGAAAAGAGAAAAGAGAAAAGAGAATTCTGGAATGTAACCGTGAAAGTAGTGGACTAGATCACCAAAAAGATAAAAGAGAAAAGAGAATTCTGGAATGCGACCATGAAAAGTAGTGGACTAGATCACTAAAAAGAGAAAAGAGAAAAGAGAAAAGAAAAAAGAAAAAAGAGAATTCTGGAATGCAACCGTGAAAGTAGTGGACTAGATCACCAAATAGAGAAAAGAGAAAAGAGAAAAGAGAATTCTGGAATGCAACCGTGAAAGTAGTGGACTGGATCACCAAAAAGAGAAAAGATGAAAGAGAATTCTGGAATGCAACCATGGAAAGTAGTGGACTGGATCACCAAAAAGAGAAAAGAGAAAAGAGAATACTGGAATGCAACCGTGAAAAGTCCAAGTTCAAGCTGGAGTTCTCACCGTCTCTTTCCCCGATAGCTATTAATTGTGTGTAGGATATTAATGGGCATGTAGGACCCACGTGAGATTGAGTAGCGTATGTTTGAACATGAGAGAAATGTTGCTGTGTACGTACGGGTGTGAGAGAAGAGAGGCGTATGGGTGCGTAGTCATAAAGTCAACATCCACTTCCTCAGAATTTTGAAAATGTTATCATCTACCGGCGGAACAACGTAACACCAAACAATTGCATCCGTGTGTGGAACAATGAGTGGATGGAGCTTTTAGAAAGGGGTGTGTGTATCATTCATAGCAAGCCATCAGTAATGGCTGAGCCTAATAATAGTGGTCCTTGAATAAAATGATTAGAGCATTTATAGTACCCCAACTGTCTATTCTATTTCCGAGAATACAGCTGTATGATGCCCACATTAATAGCAATTGATGTAACAGGGTTAGAAAGGTCCTAAAGTTAAAAATAACCACCCATAACTACCATAACTGATGAAAATTGGTGCTTAACCCTTAAATCTAAAGACATGGGTGTACCCATCAACAAGTTACACAAAAATGGTGTAACTTCCAATTATCTATTTGTTTTATGAGATTATTGACAAGATGTGATTAGTATCTCATGGTCCCATCTAATCCTGTGTTTGGTGCGAATTAAAGTTGTAGATCTCCATATTATTTTTAAATGTCGAAAGAATCATCTCATTCGGAGGGAGGTTGGATGCAAAAGTAAATGGCCGAAGAGCTAATCAACTTGAAAATACTACAGTAACTATGAGCAAAAAAATTACGATTATAGAAAATTTGTGCTTGTATTAAATAATCATATTTTATTTTAATTATTCAGGCAATGTGATATGAAACATTAAATGCGTTCACTTAGCCCCCGTTTGGTGTGAGGATACCTTATTCCGGGTTAAGAGGGGTTAAGGAATTTTGGGGTTAGAAAAGTGGGGTTAAGGAGTGGAGATAAATTTATTCTCATTTTGGTGTTTGGGGATAAGTAGTAATGATTGCTTGGGATAAGGAAAAAGTTTTTGGGTAGGGGTAGGATTTGTAACTCATACCAAAAATACCCTTATATATAATGGGCTCAGAATTAGATTAATTTAATTATGGGAATGTCGACATGTCTCAAGATATGTCTGTTAATTGTACGAAAATCATATTAATAAATACAAATGATTAATAAATTAACATTATATTATCACGTAGGAAGAGATCGGACACCCGCTGACACATGCAGTGTTGAACTCCGCGGTCATTGGCTTGACGACTTCCCCGTAGAAGGCACGGTTGTAATCTTCATAGGATTTGATGCCTTCGTACGATGATTGAAATTTGCGGTAACAAGCACTTAGATACCTGTCAACTTGAGCGTGACACTCACGACGCGTTTCATAGAACCGAGCTGTCGACCGCAATAGATCACGTAATAAGTCATCTACAACAAATACATTGCAATTAGGGGTGGCAATTGGACCCGTGAACCCGTCCCGATCCGAATTTAGCGGGTTTCGGTTTGGGGTATTCGGGTGTGAATCGGGTTCGGGTTTACCTGTCGTGCCCCGACCCGCGAAAGCCCAACCGGGCCGGGCGACGCGAACCGAAACCTAACAAACGCGGAAGAAAAGATGGCGAGGGTTCCCTCTACCCTATTGGTCTCCCTAACTGTTCACCAAGAGCACCCCCAATTTAAAAGACAGTATAATAATGAAGCCTCGAACCACAGATTTAAAACTCAAAAAGGTTTAATATACATATCCTCGGAGAGCGGGGAGTTCAAATACAACATTACTCCCGTAGGAGACTATCTAACATAGGAAAAAAACAGTAAATGATCACAACCTCTCAGACTCCGCCTGGCGCCGCCGCGCCGCCAACCAACTGCCCGGTAGGGCCAAGGAAGACGAACTGACGCCTGCACCTGCAAAACGCAGCCCGGGTAGGAGTGAGCACTAAGCTCAGTAGGGATCTACACTACGACACACAGAAGGAAGAGGGAAACGCAACAGTGTCGCCCTCAAGTAGAACCTGGGTGTATACAGGGGTCCCATAACCCCACCGCGTGTCCCTGAGGCCCCGATCATGATCTTCCAGCCGGGCTGGTCACATGTCGGGTCACACTCAGTAGCAGGAAACAACACTGCTGACTCTCAACAGGACACAGAACACTGTTTGGTGGGAAAAGACACCACTGAGTAGGCAACTCCTCTACTCAAGAGTTTAAGAACGCCGGACACCGGCTACACCTCAGATCCGACTCGAGGCCGACACGACCTCTACAATCATCAAGCAACAAGTGCACCAGTCTTCTAAGCCTATCATCAAGTTTGACTGGACACTACAATTCAAACCGGGTCCAAACCACCCAACCCCGGTCCTAGGGCTAAGTCCGAGCTTCCAGCCTCGGGACGGCGACCCAAGGATCACCCACACCCTAACCAATGCAACTAATGCACAAATCAACAATGCATGCTATGACATACACAGATAAGAAGCAAAGCATGCAACAGTATGTCAAGCATCATATAAGTCTACTGGATCGCTGCAGCGGTACTACCAACCGCTGCCAGCCGATCCGCAGCGGGTCCCGGCATTAGGACGGTACCATGACCGTCAACCGCGAACTCCTGTAACGGGAAGCAACCCCGAAAACCGCTGAATGAACAGTAACAATATAATATTATATTCTGAAATATAATATTATATTCAAACACCCAAAACCTCTACTTAGGGGCTAATTGATCCCGTCGATCCGACGTCTAAACGACATCGGATTCAAGATCCAACTTAGCCACCAGTAGGTGTGTATATCAGGATCCACATATCCAAAATTCATAATCATCAAACGGTTGGATTAACGGGGAAACGCTAATCACAATCATTAATCAAACTAACTTACCCATTAATTGCTGCAACGCAGCCCTCCAGCAAACAATTCATAACAAATGGTATATAAATTGGACAATTACAAAATAAGATGGCATTGAAAGCTAACGAAGAGATCTACAATGCTTATGTTTATCAGAAACCAAGATCATGTACTCGCCGGCCGGAAAACTCGCCGCAAGCCGGCTGTTTCTCAAGAACAGCAGAAAACCAGAATTCCGAGACTAATCATACATAAAACCTACTCACATCTCAACTGATTAACATGAAACTTAAATCAGTTATTCTAACTGGTATAAGGAATCCAACAAAATAAGGATCAACAAGATCCAACGGCTAGAGCTAGAGAAAACCCGAAATAAACACAGTAGGTATAACCCTACCTAGCTGTGCTTTCCTCGGCTGATTCCCCGCGATTTGATCACCAACAAGCCTCCAAACCACTTCAGGGATCTTCCTCTCGTTGTCATGAATCCAACGAGCCTTAGAACGCAGGAAAAGATGGCCGGAGGAGGGAGAACGGAGGAGAGCGAGGTGGCTGCCGGAAAACAGGGGAAGAACAGAGCTTCGGGAGAGAAAGAAGGAAGGAAGAAGAAAGAGAGGAGAAGGAGGAAGAGGAGGGGAAGAAAGGAGGGGAAAGGGGGAGGGGACAGCCGGGGGAAGGGGGAAAAAATGAGGGGAGGGGAGGGAAAGTCTTCCCTCTCTGACAGAGGAGAGCGACGGCCAACGACGGCCGTCCTCGCGAAGCAGAAAAAGCCACCGACTCATAAATGATCGATCCTTCCTCAAGGAAGGATCGATCCTTCATGACGTTCTCACAAGGCTTTCCGGCACGAAGATGATCGATCCCTTAGCGAGAGAGGATCGATCCTTTGTGTGCTGAAAGCTAAACTTGGGCAAGAACTCAAGCCCAAGTCCGGATCTTTCGATCCCGGGTCCCACTAACCGTTCTAACCAAACACTAACACATACAAGGCCAGTGTGTGCACACGCGAGTGTGAAACAAACCAACAAGGCACAATTTACCAAATTGCCCTTGCGGTCTACAGCGAGCCACAGGGGTAGAGGGGCAGGTCCTCACATTACCCGTCACCGACCCGTTAATAACCGGATCGGGTTCGGGTTGAGGATGGTGACCCATGTCCCGACTCATGACTCGTGACCCGACCCATGACCCGTGACCTGGCCCGTTAACGACTCGTGACCCGACCCATGACCCGACCTATAACCCGTTAACTTATAAAATGATATTTTTAATAGAAAATTAATGTTGGAATAATGTGTTTGACCCGACTCGACCCGCTGGGAACCCGACCCGACCCATTTATTAAACAGGTCCGGCTCCGGCGGGTTGGGTTCGGGTTGACCCGTTTATTAACGGGTCGGGTTCGGGTCAACCAAACCAACCCGTTTAATGAACGGGTCGGGTTCGGGTTGGACCTTTGGGTCGAGATAATCGATCTCGACCCGAACCCGACCCGCCAACCCGTTTTGCCACCCCTAATTGCAATATTAGAACAACATCACTTGTAATAGTTGATGGTAGTATAGTAATTTACATCATGGTGCATTGATGAATAAATTTTATATCTCGCAAGTATACGAATCGGTGCAATCAGTATAGTAGCAAGACGAGTATCGTACCCACAGAGATTTGTAGAGATTATTAGAGTAAAACGCTAAAGAACAGAAAAGAAAGAAAATAAGGAAGGGAAAATAAGAGATATAAAGTATTGAGAATAGATGATCTAATAACGAAATAAGAAAATGATGGAAATATGATGGATGAATACTAAGGTTCCGATTTCACTATAACATCCTCATTCTATACATTGAATCAACGAAATCTCAGTTTAATTCCAAGGACTCGTTCTTCCGATATGATGATCCGTTCGATCGCGGTCTTCACCAAGTTCCCCCAATTAACCCTAGTTAATGAACCCATAACTAAGTGTTAACCAAGAATCCATTACGCTCTGAAGAACAATTAAGAACCAAGAAGTGTCTTAGCTTGAACCCGGCTTCGACTAAATCTCATTCATTCATAGATCCTGCAAGATTAGGGAATGAACCATCGTCCAATCTCACATAAAACAATCTATAATACTTCTATTGGCCAGATAAAGGTATTTAAGATCTCAGTTATAATAATGAATGAAACAAGAAAAATAAACTGATTAAATAATCATGATCCAATAACATAGAATGATTCAGTTAGGGCTACATCGGTACCTTAGAAAAGAAACTAGCCACTCATGTTCATCATGAAGACGACAAAAGTGTTGAAAGAAAAATAAAGAAAGAAAGACGAAGAAAACAAAACCCTAACGCGGCTTCCTCTCCTCCAGATGCTCCAGAAAAGTCCTCCAAAAGATCCCCTTTGATAACCCTAAGTATCCTATTTATAGGCCCAAACTCGGGTTAGATCCGGCTCATTATACGCTCCCTGCTGATCTGGCGGTCGACCGTGAGATCTCACGGTCGACCGTCAACTGTACAAAATAATTCGGAAGAGCGGCGATCGATCTTCGCATCGACCCTGAGAAGTATTTTCTTTAACAGAGGCTGGCTATGAGGGCCCGTCCCTCAGACCTGGCTCGACCGCGTGCGTCGAGAGCCGGTTTCCTTTTGAGTTTGGTTCCGCGTCGGGCACGATCGGGCGATCGTGTGGCGGTTTGGACCCCAGGGGCATTTTGGTGAATATGCCCCCTGGTGGTCGGTTTCACACCCGCGTTGCACCCACGGCCTTGGATTGATGTATGTGGTTGTTTAGAATGGTTAGGTGGACCCGGGATCGGGAGATCCCAGCTCGGGCGCGCTGAAGCTTGCCTTTGGGCGGCTTACGGCCCTTGAGCGACCGATCGGGCTCGTGAGCGGGTCAGTGGGCTTTCGACCCGTTAGTTGGATCCGACCCGTTAGTGGCCTGTTAGTGGGGGCAGTTGGAGCAGTTGGCTCCAACTCACCCTTTTTCCCCTTCTTTTCCTTTCTTTCCCCGGTTCCCTTCTCTTCTCCTCCTGCCAACGCCTCTACTCCTTCTTCTCTCTTCTCCCTTCTCCTCCGGCTGGGCTAAAGCTTGGAGGGCTGAGCATTGCGGAGCGGACCTTCACGGCACGACTGGCTGGACGCGTGGAGAAGCTTCATTGCTTGCCCCGGTAGGTGTTTCTACCTCGATCCTTGGATCGGGTTCTACTAGGTTAGATTGTATGTGTTTTTGCTATGGTATACCTAGTAGAATGCTTGTAGCTCCTTGCATATGTGGTGTGCTTCTTTCCCTTGTGTTCTCACACCGTGGATCCAGGTTTTTGCCGGTTGTTTTCCGTATTGTCGAAGCTTCGTCTGTTTTTATCCATTTTCCACCTAGATAGGAGATTTCAAGGTTTAACCGTCAAAAATGGGATTTCTTTACATCGTTGGATTCCCCATAGTTAAATACACTTTCCTACAAAGTTTCGTTGCTTTCAAACATGTTTTGATCCTTGAAAACTTAGAAATAGGATTTCTGGCATATTCCGTCGTGAGCTCGACGGTCGATCGGTGCATCGACCGTCAGACTCGACGGTCGATCGATGTATCGATCGTCAGGCTTTAATAGGCTTACTCTGGGCCTGACGGTCGACCGACGGATCGACCGTCGTATCGTCCGTCAGGCTCTGTCGGGATTTTGGACTCCCACGGTCGATGGATCGATCGACCGTGGGATCTTCTCCTTTTCGCCTTTTACCCGACGGTCAACCGTCGGATCGACCGTCGCATCGACCGTCAGGCGCGGTTGGGTTTTGGGCTTCTCAGGGTCGATGGAGGGATCGACCGTCGCCCTTGGCCTTCTTCGCTTTGGTCCCACGGTCGATCGGCGGATCGACCGTGGCATCGTCCGTGGCCTCACGGTCTATCCCCGGATCGACCGTGACATCATCCGTGACCACTTGGACTTGGTTTTCTGGTTTCTCTTGGATGGTTTTGATGGGGGATTAGTATCTAAACGTGTTGGGAAGCATGTAGGGGGATTTGATGAGGTTTTCAAAGAATTTCCATTTGGGTTTGAGATTGATTCAATGTTCTTCCTTCTTTTAGAAAACCTATGGTTCTACTTGCAAGTAATACATGATTGAATGTAGTGAAGTGCTTAGTTAACTGCTTAGCCATTAGCTAGCTATGAGTGCTAGCTAATGAGGATTTGTGGAACCTTAGCCTCTTGCCGGCGAGTGCCGAGGGCTATTGTATATATGTTGAACTTATAACTGCTGATGTGACATATAGAGACATCTAGGATAGATGTTTGCCTAGAATCATGCATTGTATGCATTAGAGGCATTTGAGGTTAGGCGGGCGATGTTTTAGGTCGCCGATCCGAGGCTCTCGGGTAACTCGGATCTAGCCTTAGGACCGTGGATGGGTAGTCAGGAGTAGGGTGTGATTGTCGATCAAGTCTCATGTCTTTGAGGATTCACGCTAGTTGACTCTGATCAGTATTCGAGGTTTAGAGGTCGTGTTGTCTTCCAAGGCCAAGTGCTAAGGATGCAACCGATGTGCTCCCGACGTGGTCCCCAGGTAGTGGTATCCCTGCTGGGTAAGGGTGATCCTGCATGGTACTGTTCCCCTGTCAGTGCTTAGGGTGATCTTGGTAGAGTGACCAAGAGAGAGGTTCATGACAGGAGCCCATGGGACATCGGTGGGTTATGGGACCCGTGGCATCCGTTAGACTTAGGCTGGGAGACAACACTGTTGGTGTTTTCCTCCTTTCAGTGTGCCGTAGAGTAGAACCCTACTGAGCTTATCGCTCATTCCTACCCGGGCTACGTTTGCAGGTGCAGGCGGCGGTCCTTCTTCAGTGGAGCCGGCTGGCTCGGCTTTTGGCGGCGCAGGTACATCCAGAGGCGTCTGAGGTTTTGTTGGAGGATATGACTGTTGTACCCCCTTTTTGATATATGTATGCATGTTGTAAACATTTTGGAGAACCTTTTGGATTGTATAAATCTGTCTTTTGGAACTCAGACACTGTACGACTTGATGTTATATTATGATTAAATCTGCTTAGCCTTTGGAATACTTTTGTTTAAATTGTTTATCCTTTCCGCTTGTACTGCGCCGGTTGATGATGAATAGTGTTAGGACCCTCACGCCCCGTTCTGGATGGGTTTTCTGGGTCGGGTCGTGACACTGGCGGTCGATGCCACGGATGATGCCACGGTCGACCGTGGGAATTTTTGCATGTGACGGTCGTTCGGGGGAATTTTTGAGCGCGACGGTCGACCGTGAGATCTGACGGTCGACCGTCACTATTCATTCAGCATGCGCACTGTTACGAAAAATGTTGTAACGTTTTGTGAAAAACTCGGAATCACGAACTGTAAAATTCTTCAGAAACTAGACTTCACGAGCTTTCCAACCATATATGGCACAGCATCTGGTTCTTCATGAACAGGTACAGTTTAATCTTTGAAGTTGATCCATGTAATCTTCTCAGCTTCTTTGCTCCTTTTTCCTGCATTTTCGAAACAACTATGTGAAGCAACATATAAATATAAAAATAGTAATAAAGATGTTGATTAAGGATAATTATCTAGTAATTGAGATGGTTATAAGGCTATTCAGCGTGCACTTTCATGCACTCATCATGCATGCTTTGAAAACTGGGATTGCTTAACCCGGTTTAAACCACTATCCCTGCCTAACCCCATTAGCTAACCCCGATCTTGTTTGGGGATAAATGGGGGGTTAAGGGGAGATAACACCCCTTAACCCCACACCAAACAGAGCCTTAGGGGCAGAGGTATTCACACTATAAAAAAAGAGCCCTATAAGGTGAGAAAAGGCCAAAATACATTTTAATACCCTATAATTTCAGGTATTATCATTCTACTACCCTCATTTTTAAAAATCACATAAAAGTACTTTATAGTTTCAAAACCTGGCAATTTAGTCCAAGCCAGCAGACGTCGTTAGACTGAGTCACGGCAAACCGGTCACTGTGCTTATTTTGTCTGGTTTTACCTGATTTTGACTGGTTTTAATTGACGTAGGAGAGAGAGATATATATATGGGGGGAGAGAGAGAGGATTGGTTTTAATTGACGTAGGAGAGAGCACCCGCTGACACCGTCGCCAGAGGCGAGCCCCGACGGAGGGGGGACCTCCTCGTCCGGATTGATGTTGACCTCCGGCAGCTCGGCCTTGTCCACTGACGCCAGCTCGGAGAAATGCAGGCACCCATCGGGGATACGGCGGCTTGCTTGTGGACCTCGGTTGCGGTGTAGAAGGGGTTGGCGGTGGTGGAGACGGCGCCGAGGTAGGACGCATCGACGAAGGCGAAGACGAACTCAGTGGAGTTGGGTAGGAGGAGCATGATGATGTGTCCCTTCTGGACGCCGATCAGGTGGCGTCCCGATGGTGTGTGTCGTTACGAGACCGGCATCGTAGGGGGAGGCGGCCATGAGAACTCCATGACGAAACTGGGGCCTCCAGGGGTGTCCCGATGGCCCACTTTCTCGCTGACGTCCGTCTCCGCGAGCTAATATCCATGGAGATGTCCACCATGATTTCGAAGGCAACACCTCCTCTACCTCCCGCCTCGCCGGCAATTGCGGCGGTGGAAACAGAGCTTATCTCCACCAAGAAGGGAGCGTCGACAGGCTGGTCGAAGCAGTCGACGGGGAGCCCTGTTTTATAGAACAGAGATGCTCTGCTTTATCCTGTTGATGGCGTCCTTGACACAGTCGGAGAATGTCTTCTGCTGAGCCATGGCGAGCCATTCGTCCTCCACGGTTTGCAGCTCCCTACCGGTCTTGCCAGCTGCCATGCCTTCGGCTAGCACACTAGCCAAGCTCCGACCCTTAAGATTAGGATTGGTGGCGCCAAGTATGAACTGATGGTTCCTGGCGTCGACGTTGGTCTGGATGAGGGTGGCGGCGACGGTGTCGGTGTAGGCCACGAGCACAGTCTCGATGCCCATGATGTCGAACTGGAGCCTGGCGGTAATGAGCCGGTTAATGTGCTCGCTGACGGAGACGAGAACCTTCCCGGCCATGTGTCCGTATTTCTTGGTGACCGATGACTGGTCCTTGATGTCGCTCAAATGTGTCACGCACAACGGTCGCGGTGCAGTACAGCATAAGAGAGGTCGAATCCCACAGAGAGACAAGCAGGAAAGATCCAGAAACACAGATAACAATATATTGAAAACAATCAAGAGCGTAAAAGTTAAGGAAATAGATCGAAGATGTATTGGTAAAATAAAGTTAACGAAAGAAATCAAGATTTGAATGAGGCTAGGATTCAGGGGTCACGTCACTCAGATTTAGGCTCTTCTCTTCTCAATGGTTCATATGATACACAGTTAAGGGATTCACATCCCAATCACCTTAACCGGAAGATAAAGAATTATGAATCTGATAAAATATATAAATGTCTCTTCCTACGATTTGTTCTTCCTTTTTATAGTTCTAACTTCATCCAACCAAACCTAAGAATACACGATACCGGCTGTCACTACAGGCAACGCGCAGCAAAAGTTCATCGGGACAAAGCCCTAACTCTAACCGGATCTCTAAAAATACACAATACCAACTCTCACAATCGGCAATGCATAGCAAAGATCTCACGGTATAGAGCCCCAACCTTATCTAACCAGATCCCTAAGAATACACAATACCAGCTGTCACTACGGGCAATGCATAGCAAAGGTCTCACGAGAGTCGGTAGGAGAATCAAAGGAGATAACTATGGGATCACAATATCATAAAAGAAGCATGACTGGATTTATAATAATGTTTAACCACAAAGCAATCTGTGAAGATCCAATACATAAGAAGAGTTTAACAATAAAGATTAAAAACTATGAACCACTGTTGGAGAAGAAGCCCTAGTCCTCGCTAGATCATCCGTCCGCCATGCCCGCGGATTACTAGGCCATGGATGGAGATTCCTCCATCTTCTTCCTTTGGGAAACACCCAGAAAAGAGCCTCCAAAAACGTCCAAGAAGTCCCCTTTTGATTAGCCCTAAGTTTCCTATTTATAGGGTCCAAGAATTAGTAAACTCGGATTAATCAAAACCGTTGATTTTCGTCACTGGGCAAGTCCGATCGATCCTTCTCGGCATGTTGGATCGATCGGTCTCTTGAAATCTCCAATCTTCTATTTACGCCCGAGTCCGATCAATGGATGGATCGATCGAACTCTGCTCCTCTAAAAAGCATACGTTCTGTCACCCTTTAATTCCCAAGTCCGATCGATCGGATTATTAATGTTTGATCGATTGGTTGAGTAAAAATCCGCTGTTTTTGACTTTTTCCGAGTCCGATCGATCGGGCCATTGGTGTCGGATCGATCGGACCCTATAGGAGCGAAGGAGGGATCGATCGGATCATATTCAGCCAAAAAATGCATGTTCTGTCACGATTTTGTCAGGTCCGATCGATCGGCGGATCGCTCGGACTTCCAGCTTATTTTCCTTTCTGCCATTCAGACTGCGCATCGGTACTGAAATTGCCGTAACTTCTTCTAGGAAACTCGGAATCACGAACCGTAAAATTCCCCAGAATCTAGACTTCAAGAGCTTTCCAACCATATATGGCACATCATCTGATTCTTCATAAGAAGGTACAGATTAATTGTTGAAGTTGATCCATATACTATTTTCAGCTTCTTTTAGCTCCAATTTCCTGCATTTTCCAAACAACCATGTGAAGCAACATATAGATATAAAAATAGTAATAAAGATGCTGATTAAGGATAATAATCTAGCAATTGAGATGGTTTTAAGGTTGTTCAGAGTGCACTTTCATGCACTCATCAGTCCTCGATGTGCACTTCGGCGGCGCCACGCTCCACGAAGAGCTTGCAGAGCTTGACGGTGGCGGTCGCCCCACCGAAGCCGGTGTCACCGTCGGCGATGATGGGCTTCAGGTAGTCGACGTAGAGCGTGCGAGCGCGCTCCTCGCGGCTCATGGTCATCCGAGCTTCGCGCTGCTTGCGGTCATGGTACTGTTGGGTGAAGAAAAGGTGCTCGACCTTGTTGGAGACGGTGTCGTAGGGGTAGTCGGCGAGGTCGGGGGCGGGCTCGTTGGTGGAGGTGTGGGTGGAGGAGCATTGCCAGCCGGAGACGTAGATGGTGTCGAGGTGCTTGGCCATCATTGTCACTTGGACGGGGTCGAGTGCGCCGAAGGTGCGCGAGGCGGTGTTGTTGGCTTGGTGAGTCTTGAGGGTGCGCCAGAGCTTCTTGGCGAGCTCGTCGGAAGCATAGCTCTGGCGGAGGCTGGCACGGAGGGAGACCTTGTCGCGAGCCGAGTAGGGGTGGCGCGTCAGCTTGAACCCTTGTGTATCTCTCTCCCCCTTGTGTATCTCTCTCTCCCCACGTCAGCGAAACCAGTCAAAATTGATGAAATCAGTCAAAATAAACACAGTGACCGGTTTGCCGTGACTCAGCCTAACGGCGTTTGCTGGCTTGGACTAAATTGTCAGGTTTTGAAACTATAAGGTACTTTTATGTGATTTTTAAAAATGAGGGTAGTAGAATGATAATACCTGAAACTACAGGATATTAAAATGTATTTTGACATAAAAAAAAACAAGGCCATAGTACCGATGTGCAGAAGGGGTTATAAGGGCTACAATGATACTCCTAGTCCTAAGTAGAGAAGTTATGATACTTATACTCCTAGGTAGAACCAGTAGATTAGAAGATAAAAGTAGCTGTTTGATTGATCGGTTATGGGCCTTCCTCTTTTTATATACAAGTAATTTATGTAAATAGATTAGATGAGCACCTGGTACAGGTAACCTCCCACCCTCTCTCCTCTCCCTTTTTCTATAAAGTAGGTTATGTCTCAGATGCCACGTCATAACCCACCTTCCCTTATCATAGAAGATAGATGGGATGGCAGCCCAACCCATCTCTTTGTTGTTGTAGACAAAACATGGGGTAATAACCTTCAGATTTTGTGACACCTTCTTTATGCTACAATAACCACTACAGTAACTGTTAGAGTAACTATTGAACTCAATGTGCTGCAGTGCCCCGAACTCGATCTAGACTGCTACATTGCGCCAAACTTGATCTGCTACAGTGCCCAAATACCAATCTGGATTGCTATAGTGCAGGATTTGTTGCTAAATAGACCCATGATATTCACTTTTTGCATTTTACGACCCTATCTCATGTTTTTTGCATAATAGAACCCCATACATGTAAGAAACACGTGTATAAACTAATACACGTATAAACAATAATTATACGCGTATCAGGATACGTGTATAATCAAGAATTATACACGTATTAGTTTATACGCGTGTTTCTTACGTGTATGGGAATGGGGTCCTATTATGCAAAAAAAACATGGGAGGGGTCCTAAAGCGCAAAAAGTGAATATCATGGGTCTTGTTTGGCAAAAAGTTCCTATAGTGCATCGACCATGATCTGCTACAGTGCATCGAACCCGGTTGCTACAGTTGTACCCAATCGGCTACAGTGTGCTAAACCTGATCTGAACTTCTATAGTAACTTCTGTCTCGGATCCGTTTCAGAGTGCTACAGTACCGGCGCTACAACATTGGGCCCAAGGCCCAAGTACTACAGCGTTGGGCCCATCTCGAGTGCTACAATGCAATGGTGCTACAGTATTCGGGAGCTACTGTAGCCCAAGCGTCAGGTGTATGGGTTCTATACTACTCGGGTGCTACGGTATCGGGCACTAATGTGGCCCCGAGCGCTACAGAGTGTTTGGGTGCTGCAACAACAGTGCCCGAATGCGATCTAAGGTTGCTATAGTATTTTAGTTTTACAGTGCTAGAATGCTACAGTTCCGAATGAACAATGCCCGAGTGAACCTGAGCATTCTTCATCCCTACTGTTACAGTGATTTGCTATAGTACTGCTCCAGGCGCTTAGTTATGGTGCTTGAGCTATTTTTTTCCCGGATCAGAATTCCTCCAGCGGCATAGCGGTTTTCCCAAGGACATATTGTTAGCCATAAATATAATCATATCCAAAAATCATTTGGGCGATTAACAAGATTAAGGGTAATTTTGTAAATATTATCAATCGGTCAATAAATACTTCAGTTTTGACACAACTAAAATATTTTGACCATAACTTCTACATAAAGTATCTAAATTGGGCAATTCTTAAACGATTGGAAAGATGACGAAAAGATCTGCAACATTCATGTTGATAAGATTTTCAGATTCCATCATTTAATATGTCAAACTGACAGTTAAAGTATCCAGTGGCAAAATAGTAAATAATGGCCGATTTCAAATATCATCTTCCAAAAAATGGCTGATTTCATCGTCCAAATTCCAATCGGCCAATTTCCATCGCCCATGTCCAATCGACAATATTTTGGCCGTAGTCGATGTGGTCCGACTATTTTGGTCATAACTTTCTCAAATATTGTCTAAATTTGACGATTCAGTTACCGTTGGAGAGACAATGAAAAGATCTAAAACTTTCATGTTCAGAGTTTTTTAAGATTCTAAGGATATCATCGGAAAAATTACAGAGCAGTTCAGACCAGTTATGCAGTTCTAGTGGTTTTAACTTTCAAAGTAGTTCTGACAGTTGCAGCGTAGTGGGTGGTTCGGGTGGTTCTAAGATGGTTGCTAGAAACTCTATATAAAGCCATGAAGATGTAGAAGGAAGCTCTCTCCCGAAATCAAGAGCAAAAGCCACTTTATTTATCTTTTAGTATGTATCAGTAGATTTAGATCTATTTACCATGTACCATTTTAAATTCAATAATGAAGCTTTTATTCCTTTAAAATTCCTGTAACCAGTTCTTCATTTCTAGGAGTAGTGCTACCATAATTCCATTCATAAGAGTAGATCTATCACTCATAGGAGTAATTCTAACATAGTTCATCACCCATTATTCTTGTTTTCCATTACTTTTCACCATTTATTTTTTCACCACTTCCCATTTTCCCTTTTTCCAATTCCCATTTTTCATTTTCCACTTCACATCCATTTTTCTAAACCTTTAACACCTCTGTTCGAACATAGTTTGAAGGAGTTTGACCATATCAGAATCCCTGATTTTGGTTTGTTAGACCTTGACCGGTCAACCGTCAGATTTATGCTCTAACATTTTTTGGCACTCCCGGTGGGATAATGTGTTGAAGCTGTAGAAAGAAGAAGGAATAAAATGAGATGTGACACTTCCATATTTGCTATTTTCATTGACGTAGAAAGGGATATAGACTCTGGTTTTGGTCAAAATTTTCTTAGATGATGTATGTCCCCCAATGAAAGTTTCAGGGGTGAGAGAACCAAAGTCATTTTGCCATCTTTCTTACAAAACCAAGATGGTTTCACTTTGTTGGTGAGAAACCCGTCATTGACAAAACAACAAAATCCAAGTAGTTGTTGTTTAATAAAAGAAAATTATGTGGGGGCAAATTATCCAAGTAATGGTATGGACATGAACTATCGCAAAAAAACACCAAGTACTAATTAAAAAATGTTCAATATAATTGAACAAAAAAGTCCTAATCAGAATATGGTGATGGTCGATCAAAAGGAGCAGAATCTTGCAGAGGGTGGTGTTAAGATAGAAATGACCAAACTGAAGATGAATGATCTGAAGGTGCAAAAACGTCCGGATGATCATATGATGGATGATCCAATTGACCAGAAAAGGCCAAAGCATGACATAGTGATGAACGATTCAAAAGAACTAAAACGTCCTAGTATATTTAGAAGGCTCATTTATGACAGAGGAAATGGCCTAGAGAAAAAGAGTGGTCGAGCATGGGGGGCAAAAAGACAAGGTGAACTATGTGAGGACCCGGTCCTCAGACCTAGCTTGACCGTGTGTGTCGAGGGTCGTTCCACACTCGCATTGTGCACACACGGCCTTGAGATGTTATCCTTGTTTGATTAGAACCCTTAGGTGTGACCTGGATCGAAAGATCGGGGTTTGGGGCACGTTGTTTCCCCGTTTTCCACTTTCCAGGACGAGAGGATCGATCTTCTCGGCATAGAAGATCAATCTCCCTGTGCCTGGAAAGTCTTTGCCTTGTCACGAAGAAGATCGATCTTCATGGGGGTGAAAATCGATCTCTCTGGTCGTGACTGGTTCTATAAGAAGAACCCACCGACTTCATTTTGATTTCTTTAGAAATATTGGAAGGAGGTCGAATCCGGTGGCTTGGGGAGGATCGTTTGGACGATCCAAAGCTTGTTGAGCCAGATTTGGAGGCTTCCATCGGTTCTAGTTAGGGATCTCTACCCAGATCTTAAGATTTGGTAACTTAGGCTTGCTTTGTCTCTCTTTAGCTTAGATCTTTGTATGTAGCCGCTGGTTTTCCGGTATTTTAGTGTTTTCGTACTCCCCTAGTTCCATGCTACCAGATCCCTGAGTTTTATGAAGTTTGGTCTTGTATTTCGTGCGTTTTTCGGTGTTTTCTGTGATGGATTTTTCTGCGATGCTCAAGAATCGATCAGTCTTGTGATCTCACGCCCAGCCCGAGAAGGATCGATCTTCACGGCCATGAAGATCGATCTCTTTCGTGTTGAGACGGTGCGGTGCTGGCCCGAGGAGGATCGATCTTCATTGGAGATGAAGATCGATCTCTCCCTTAGCAGTGAACCTGTTCAAGGAAGATCGATTTCCATTGGGTGTGAAGATCGATCATTTCCTTGGCAGAGGGCACAAATGGGGAAGATCGATCTTCATGGGCATGAAGATCGATCTCCTTTGTGCAGTAAACTGATTTTGGCTTAGTTTTCAACGGTTTGATTCCAAATCAACTCGGTTTTCTTTTATGTATTTTCTATTGTTAGAATTAGAATATTATGGTGTTTTAATCGTGATTTCACGCTTTGTCTTGAGTTTTTACGATGATTTGTATTTCTGATTGTTTTGTCGACTTTTATGGATTTTAATCGGTTTTTCGATAAGTATGTGTTAACTGTAGTTGCGTTTATTTAGTATGCTTTATTTAGTTGTAACTTATAGTAGCTAGATCTTTACTGCTTTGTGGTTAACCAGGAGAGTCACGGCTCCCGGGAATGTGTAGAATAATTGTGCCTCATATTGTTGATATGCCATATAGTGACACTTAGGTTAGATGTTTGTATAGGTGCATGCATTTGATTGCATTAGATGCATTTTAGGTTAGGGCGTGGGCGATGGGTCGATCGTCGATCCGAGGCTCTCGGGTAGCTCGAGTCTAGCTCTAGAACCGTGGTTGGGTAGTCAGGTCTAGGGCGAGATTGTGGTACTATTGACTTATCAGATATTGGTTCTTGAGGTTTAGAGGTCGTACCGTCCTCCTTTGCCAAGCTTGAGTGTGGGTGTTCTTTACTTTTCTGTTGTTGACGTTTGGGGAGCGCTAGCCCATGTGATCCCCGGTGTGATCGACGTTTGGGGAGCGCCTAGAGCCGGCGTGATCCCCGGCGTGGTCGGCGATTGGGGAGCGTCTAGAACAGGCGTGATCCCCGTCGCGTTTGCATGCTTGTAGTAGATGCGCCTTAGGCTTGGCAAGGAGACGGTCCAGTTGTAATTTCCCTCTTCTTGAGTGTGACGTAGAGTAGAATCCTACTGGGCTTTATGCTCATCCTACTTGGGTTACGTTTGCAGGTGCAGACGCCAGTGTCTCTGTAGCTCCCAGTCGATCAGCTTTTGGCGGCGCATCGACTTCTGGAGGGCGTTGAGGTGACTGAGGATTGGATCGTACAGTTTGACAGTTTTGTATATAGTATCCCTCGTGGATTAGTTTATATGTATAATTTCTATCTTTGAGTAATTCTGATATAAATCTGTACAACTCTGATGTTAATAGAATAGTATGTTTTAGATTTCAATTATGCCTTCAGAAGTCAAATGTTTAATTTATTTGTGGTAATTGTTGTATCGCGCCCGATTGAAAGTGAACATGTGTAGGTCCCCTCCCTCACGTCCCAGCCCGGATGAGTTTTCTGGATCGGGGCGTGACAGACTATGTGTTCAAGGTGGTGCTTATCAGCGACACGACGATGATGAAATCACAGAAACCTGATCTCATTCTCACGAAGTGTTTGGCCGACAAAATTTAAGCGAGAGAATGGGTGATACCAACAGAATCGGCCTGACATGCATTTATTGACCCAACATGCATTTATTGGCCCGACATGCTTAGCCTGACATGTGGAAAAGTGCATGTGAAAAGGTGTTGTGAAAAAGTGCATGACAGGCCATTTATGGCCAGTGAGGACCCGTCCCTCTACTCCTGGGTCGACCGGCTGGGTCAGGCCCGTGGCTCGTTGGTTTGTTTCGCGTCGAGCGCGCGATCCGGTGGATCGTATTGTTTCTTGGACCACAAGGGCAATTTGGTAAATTGCGCCTTGTTGGTTTGTTTCACACCCGCGTGTGCACACACTGACCTTGTATGTGTTAGTGTTTGTTTAGAATGGCTAGGTGGACCCGGGATCGAAAGATCCGGACTTGGGCTTGAGTTCTTGCCCAATTTTAGCTTTCAGCACACAAATGATCAATCCTCTGTGGCTAAGGGATCGATCCTCTTCGTGCCAGAAAGCCTTGTGAATCGTCATGAAGGATCGATCCTCCCTTGAGGAAGGATCGATCATTCATAAGTCGGTTGGTTTTCCTGCTTCGCGAGGACGGCCGCCGTTGGCCGTCGCTCTCTCCTGTCAGAGAGGGAAGACTTCCCCTCCCTTTCCCCCAGCTTTTCTCCGTTTTCCCGGCTTTCCCCAGGCTTTTCCTTCCTTTTCTTTCCTTCCCTTCTCTTCTCTTCTTCTTCCTCCTTTCTCTTCTTTCCCGCGGTGCTCTGTTTCTTCCCTTCTCCGCCGGCGAGCTTCTTCTCCTCCGTTCTCCCTCCTCCGACCACCAAATTGGGTGTTCTTTGGCTCGTTGGATTCGTGACAACGAGAGGAAGATCCCTGAAGTGGTTTGGAGGCTTGTTGGTGATCAAATCGCGGGGAATCATCCGAGGAAAGCGAAACTAGGTAGGGTTTTCTTGAGATCTAGCCGTTGGATCTTGTTGATCCTTGCTTTGTTGGATTCCTTATACCTGTTAGAATAACTGATTTAAGTTTCATGTTAATCAGTTGAGATTTGAGTAGGTTTTATGGAAGATTAGTCTCGGATTTCTGGTTTTCTGTTGTTCTTGAGAAACAGCCGGCTTGCGGCGAGTTTTTCGGCCGGCGAGTACATGAACTTGGCTTTTGATAAACATAATAGTTGTACATCTAACTGTTAGCTTTCCATTCCATCTTGTTTCGTATTTTTCCGATTTGTCTACGATTTCTTATGATTTGTTTTCTGGAGGGCTGCGTTGCAGCAATTAAAGGGTAAGTTGGTTTAATCAGCGACTTTTGATTAATGTTTCCCGTTAATCCAACCGTTGGATGTTTATGAAATTTGGATATGCTGTTCCTGGTATATACACCTACTAGTGGTTAAGTTGGATCTTGAATCCGACGTCGTTTGGACGTCGGATCGACGGGATCAATTAGAACTTAAGTAGAGGCTTTGAGTGTTTTGAATATAATATTATATTTCGGAATATAATATTATATTGTGTATTGTTCATCTTCGTTTTCGGGGTTGCTTCCCGTTGCAGGAGTCTGCGGTCGACGGTCGTGGTACCGTCGTAATGCCGGGACCCACTGCGGATCGGCTGGCGGCGGTCGGTAGTACCGCTGCAGCGATCCGACTGACTTATATGATGGTTGTCATACTGTTGCATGCCTATCTCCTGTTTGTGTATGTCATAGCATGCATTGTTGAATTGTGCATTAGTTGCATTGGTTAGGGCGTGGGTGATCTTTGGGTCGCCGTCCCGAGGCTGGAAGCTCGGACTTAGCCCTAGGACCGGGGTTGGGTAGTTTGGTCCCGGTTGGAATTGTGGTGTCCAGTCGATTTCATGATAGGCTTAGATAACTGGTACACTTGTGGCTTGATGTTTGTAGAGGTCGTGTCGGCCTCGAGTCGGAGGCTGAGGTGTAGCCGGTGTTCCACTGTGTCGACTCTTGAGTGGTGGAAACGGCCCCCTCAGCGGTGCCATTTCCCGCCTGCAGTGCCGGTTACCTGCATGTGAGTCAGCAGTGTTTGTTGAGCTTACTGTGTGCTGCTCCTGGCCACCAGGGACACGCGGTGGGGTTATGGGACCCCTGTATACACCCAGATCCTACTTGAGGGCAACACTATTGCGTTCCCCCTTCCTTCTGTGTGTCGTAGTGTAGATCCCTACTCAGCTTAGTGCTCACACCTACCCGGGGCTGCGTTTTGCAGGTGCATGCGTCAGTTCCTCTTCTGTGGCCCCTACCGGGCAGTTGGTCGGCGGTGCGGCGGCGCCTGGTGGACTTTGAGAGGTGGTGATCGTTTATTGCTTTTACCTTATGTTAGTTAGTCTCCTACGGGAGTATGTTGTAATTTGATTCTTCCCCTCTCCGAGGATTTGTATATTTAACACTTGAGTTATAAATCTGTGGTTCGAGGCTTATTAAATATTGTTCTTTTAGTTGGGGGTCTTTGATGAACAGTTAGGGAGACCAATAGGTTAGAGGGAACCATCGCCAGCTTTTCTTCCGCGTTTGTTAGGTTCCGGTTCGCGTCGCCCGGCCCGGTTGGGCTTTCGCGGGTCGGGGCGCGACATGGCCGATCAATGTTTGTTAAAATAATAATAATATATGTTTTATGGCCGATCATCCTCATCTTGACCGATCGTCACTTGCCATAAAACAAGTATATTGGGTGAATGGCTAATAAAATATATTTTATGAATGACTCAATTGGCCGACAAAATCGTCCAAATGGCCAACAGAATAGCCAATTTGGCCAACAAAATCATCCAATTAGCCGATAAAATCGTCCAATTGGCCAATAAAATCGTCCAATTGACCAACAGAATCACCCAATTGGCCAACAGAATCAGGTCTTTATAAAAATTTTCTATTTTCATAAAGACTGGGGGGGTAAAATGTTAGCCATAAATATAGCCATGTCCAAAAGTCATTTGGGCGATTAACGAGATCAATGACAATTACGTAAATATTGTCAATCGGTCAATAAATACTTCAGTTTTGACACAATTGAAGTATTTTGCCCATAACGTTTACATCAAATATCCAAATTGGACGATTCTTGAACGATTGGAAATAAGACGAAAAGATCTATAACTTTCATGTTGATAAGATCTTCAGATTCTATCATTTAGTATGTCAAACTGGCAGTCAAAGTGCCAAGTGGTAAAATAATAAATAATGGCTGATTTTAAATATCATTGTCTAAAAAATGGCCGATTTTATCGTCCAAATTCCAGTCGGCCAATTTCCATCGCCCATGTCCAATCGAGAATATTTTGATCGTAGTCGATGTGATCAGACTATTTCAATCATAACCTTTTCATATATTGTCCAAATTTGGCGATGTAGTTACCGTTGGAAAGACAACGAAAAGATCTACAACTTTTATGTTGACGAAATTTTCAGATTTTATCGTTTAGTGTGTCAAACTGGCAGTCGAAGTACCCAATGGAAAAGTAGAAAATAATGACCGAATTTCTAAATGTCATCGTCTAAAATGGCCGATGTCATCATCCAAAGAATGGTCGATGTTATCTTCCATATTGCAATCGGCCAAAATCCCTTCGTCCATATTTAGCTAATCAGTCATATTAGCTATTAATGCAGTTTAATTGTTTTAGCCATAACGTTCTCATCTGATGTCCAAATTGGACGTTTCTTTTACTGTTAGAAAGATAATTTGAAGATCTACAACTTTCATGTTCAGAGTTTTCCCAGATTCCAGGGTTATCATCGAAAACATTACAGCGGAAGACATGATACGTTGTTTAGTGGCATTTCTAGAGCAGTTCAGACCATGGTTTCAACTTTCAAAACAGTTCTTACAGTTTCAGCGTAGTGGGTGGTTTGGGTGGTTCTAAGGTGGTTGCTAGAAACTCTATATAAAGCCATGAAGATGCAGAAGGAAGCTCTCTCATGAAATTAATAGCAAAAGCCACTTTATTTATCTTTTAACATGTATCAGTAGACTTAGATCTATTTACCATGTACCCTTTTTAAATTCAGCAATGAAGCTTTTATTCCTTTAAAATTACTGCAACCAGTTCTTCATTTTTAGGAGTAGTGCTACCATAATTCCATTTATAGGAGTAGATCTATCACTCATGGGAGTAGTTCTAACATATTTCATCACCCATTATTCTCATTTTCCATAACTTTTCATCATTTATTTTGTCACCACTTCTCATTTTCCATTTTCAACTTCACATCCATTTTTCTGAAACTTCAACACCTCTGTTCGAACATAGTTTGAAGGAGTTGGACCGTATCACAATTCCTGATTTTGGTTTGTTAAACCTTGACCGGTCAACGGTCAGATTTCTGTTCTAACACATATTTTTGGTGGTACTTAGAACTTCCATTTTCTTATGATTATTTTATATTTTAACCTCTCTAAAGTAGAAAGTACCAAATTCATCCTTAGCTTGCTTTTTAAGATCTTAAAACTCGGATACAGTGATAATTTATTTTGAGATAGGCTACGCATTAAATGTTAAATTTTCAACAAAAAAATTAATACTATTTTAATCCTTGATTTGCCTTCAGATTGGAGATTAAGATAATATCTATTATAAACGTAAACCCAGGATGGTTTCTCATCTGGATAAAAACTAACAAAAAAAACAACTTAATTCCCTCTCTAGATCATCTCTCGATCGGCTCCTCTCCTTTCTCTCTCTTTCAAAGAAGTTCATCTCCTCCCGTTTTAGTTGTGATCGTTGGTTTGTAACCCAGCCCTTGGACTCAATTATTCCAAAAAAGAAAGAAAAAAAGAAGTCCATCTCCTTTTCTCCCATGTCCACCGATTCTCCTATTCTACCCACCCAATCCACCTTCCTCCTAGCTCCATCTGGCACCGCCCACTTCTTGCAACTTTCTCATCACCCTCCTCTGTGAGGACTCGTACCTCCAACCTGGTCCGATCGCGTTAGGTCGAGGGCCTGGGTTTGTGGTTTGGCTCGGTTGGCCTTGGGATGCGATCGGTTGATCGCATCGCTGCTTTTGACCCCAGTGGCATTTTGGTAAATATGCTCCCTGGTGGTCAGTTTCACACCCGCGTTGCACACATGGCCTTTGATTGATGTATGTGTTTGATTAGAACCTTTAGGGTGCGTCCGATCGGAAGATCGGAGCTCGATCGGGAGAGATCGAATCGGACGGCTGTGATGGATTCCAGCTTTCTATTTAACCCTTTCCTTTCTCTCTCTCCTTTCCTTTTTCTTCTCCTCCGGCCCTTCTTTCTCTCTTCTCCCTCTCTCCTTCGGCTGAGCTAAGGCTTGGAGGGTTGATCTTCGCGGAGCGGATCTTGGCGATCGGAGTTGAGGAATGCGTGGAGGAGCTGCCCTATCTCTTCAAGTAGGTATTTCTACCTCGATTTTTGGATCGGGTTCTCCTAGGATAGGTTTATTGCCTTTTCGCTGTAGGAATACTTGTTAGAATGTTGTGTAGCTTGTAGCACTTGTGATGTGACTCATTTTCAGTATTCCTAACTCGCGATTTCCGTATTCTAACGGTTGATTTCCGTATTATCGCCGTTTTGTCGGTTTTCGTCCGTTTTGACCTAAATTGGAGATTTATCCGTCGAAAATTTGACTTCTTCGCACCATTGGTTTCCCCATCATCTTTTATACATGTTTGCAAAGTTTCATCTATTTCCAACTTGAATTGATCCTTGAAATCCAAGAAGTTGGATTTCCGGCACTGTTCTGATGAATTGTGCCTGAGGCCCGACGGTCGATCGGTGGATCGACCGTCAAGCGTTAACACGCTCTTTCGGGGCTCAACGGTCGATCGGTGCATCGACCGTCAAGTATTGGTTTGCGTTTTCTGGGCCTGACGGTCGACCGTCGGATCGACCGTCGCATCGACCGTCGGGCTCTGCCGGGATTTTGGACTCCCACAGTCGATGGATGGATCGACCGCGGGATCTTCTCTTTTCGCCATTCACCTGACGGTCGACCGTCGGATCGACCGTCGCATCGACCGTCAGGCGTTGTTTGGTTTTGGGTTTCCCAGGGTCGATGAGTGGATCGACCGTCGCCCATGAGGTTTTCCTCGTTTTGGCCTCACGGTCGACCGTGGCATCGACCGTGGCCTCACGGTCGATCGGCGGATCGACCGTCGGTCGTCCGTGGGCCCTTGAACATTGTTTTCTGGCTTTTCTTGAATGGCTTTCAATCGTGATTGATCTTTAAACATGTTGGGAAGTTTACAAGTGGATTTTGTAGAGTTTTCAAAGGATTTCTATCGAGTTTGAGGATCGAATCGAGTATTTCCCTTTTTGGACGAATCTAGGGTTTGACTGCATTTAATACATGTTTGATTGTAGTTAAATGCTATATTGGATTGCTTAACCATTAGCTAGCTATGAGTGCTAGTTAATGAGAAATCGTGGAACCTTAGCCTCTTGCCGGCGAGTGCCGAGGGCTATTGTATAAATGTGGCCAGTTACCTGCGGGGTACTGTGGAACCTTAGTCTGTAAGGTGCAAGAGAGCACTGAAGACTATTGTATATTTGTGTTTAATGCTTTGCTCAGATGTTTGTATGGTTAGCATAGATATTCTGTATTTGAGGCCTTTGCTATGCTTACCGTTTGGCTAGCCGTAGGCTATGCCTAGCCCGGTATGATTAGTGACATATTGTTGCATGCTTATATCTTGTTATCTGTGCCTAAGCATTGCATGCATCTTGATTGCATTAGAGGCATCTGAGGTTAGGCGGGCGATGGGTTGATCGCCGATCCGAGGCTCTCGGGTAGCTCGGATCTAGCCATTAGGACCGCGGCTGGGTAGTCAGGATTAGGGTGATTGTTTAATCAGATCTCTTGTGTTGAGGATTTGCGATAGTTGACTCTGATCAGTGTTGAGGTTTAGAGGTCGTGTTGTCTTCCAAAGCCAAGTGCTAAGGATGGATGTTGATGCGTTCCCGACGTTGTTCCCCAAGGCTTGGTTCTCCAGCTTGGGAAGGGTGATCTTGCATGTTACTGTTCCTTGGCCTCCTGGTAACCTATTCAAAAGAGAGGTTTCATGACAAGAGCCCTTGGGACATCAACTGGGTTATGGGACCCGTGGCATCCGTTAGACTTGAGCTGGGAGACAACACTGTTGTTGTTTTCCTCCCTTCAGTGTGCCGTAGAGTAGAATCCTACTGAGCTTATCGCTAACTCCTACCCGGGCTGCGTTTGCAGGTGCAGGCGCCAGTTCTTCTTCAGTAGAGCTGGCAGATTAGCTTTTGGCGGCGCGAGTACATCCAGAGGCGCTTGAGGTTGCTGGAGGATGATCAGTTGTACACTTGATGGGTTTTGTAAATTATGTATCATTCGAGGACTTTTGAGATTTGTGTATTATATTCTTTCATTGGAAGATCTTGAAATAGTACAACTGATGTTATATGAATTGAATATCTGTTTACCTCTGGATTGTAAATTGTTTAAGTTTTTCTATAATTCCTCTTTGTATCGCGCCACTTGGAGATGAATGGTGTAGGTTTCCCCTCACGCCTTACCCTGGATGGGTTTTCTGGGTCGGGGTGTGACATCCTCTCTCTCCTCTTTGTTGATTTTTCCTCCCATGAGATGACGGCAGCAAGAGAAGGATCGATCCTTCCAGTCATGTAGGATTGATCTCTCTTTGATATTTATCGACGGATCGATCCATCCTTCCAAGAAGGATCGATCCTACTCGGTAAACAAAAGAGACAGAGGGCACCTGTTTGTAAAGATCAAGGTTGATCGGATCCTTCTTCGGGATGCTGAGATTTTGAGGGACGGATCGATCCCTCCTACATAGTAGAATCGATCCTCCTCGGGATTTTAGAATTCATCGATCTCGTGCATACAAGGATCGATTCTTTCCCTTGAGTGGGATCGATCCCTCTCTATTGGATGGGCAAATCCGATGGCTCAGATTTAATCCGGATTTGTATTCGTTTGAGGCTATAAATATAGTGCTTCTAGGGTTTCTTTTGTGTGGTAGAGATGTTATTGAGAGGATTGTGAGAGGTGTGAGAGTAGGCAACCCTAGAGAGAGATCTCTTTGTTTCTGCTAGGGTTTGGGCTTTGTAATCTCTCTCTCATAGTGAAGATTTCCTCTGTTGCCCGTGGTTTTTTCCTTTCAGTTGTTGCTGGTAGGTTTTTTCACGTAAATCCTTGTCTCCACTTTTTCCTTTTCTTTGTGGTTTGGTTGTTTCTTTTCCGCTGCGACATCCCCGTAACTATCTGGTGTATCTCCGGCATCACCGAGACCCCTCATATTCCCCAACAAGTGGTACCAGAGCCTAGGTTCCAAGATTAGAGGGATTCGAATCCCTGATCAAGATTCTAAGTCCCTAATCAAAGATCTGAAGCATCTGGGTTGGATTCTGGCAGAAGCGAGATGGACGCCAATGTTGTACGGATGATTCTACTCAACGAAAACAACTGGAACCTATGGAAGACAAAGATGGAGGATCTTTTATTCTGCAGGGATCTCTACAAGCCTCTGCATGGAATAGAAAAGAAGCCTAAAGAGATGGAGGAAGGAGAATGAAACAAGCTTGATAGGAAGGCATTGGCAAGTATCCGACAGTGTTTGGAAGATGACGTCTACCACCACGTGTCGACGATGACGACAACCAAAGATCTTTGGGACAAGCTTTACGAGCTTTACGAGAGGAAGTCTGTTGGAAACAAAACTTTCTTGATCCAACGGCTCGTGAATCTGAAGTACCAGGATGGAGGGTCGATAGTCGAGCACCTGAATGAGTTCCAGAGCATCGTCAATCAACTTGCTACCATGAAGATGGTTTTGGATGACGACCTGAAGGCATCACTCCTGCTTAGTTCTTTGCCAGATTCTTGGGAGAGCCTAGTAGTATCGCTCAACATCTCAGCGCCTGACGGAGCAGTATCTCTGAGCCAAGTTACAGGCTGTTTGCTGAATGAAGAGACCAGACGAAAGGTTGCTGGAGCAAGGCAGATAGACTCAGAGTCTATGGTGGCAGTGAACCAAGGCAGAAGAAAAAGTGTCACGTGCTATTACTGTGGCAAAGCAGGCCATGTAAAGAAGCAGTGCATGAAGTACAAGAAGGACGTCAGAGATGGCAAGGTTGATGATGGTGAAGATGAGAGCACCGCGAACGTCACGCTAGACCCAGTTGTCTGGTGACGGGGGAGCTTCCGTGCTAGAAGCACGAGGAGGTGTATCCGGTCAATCGAAGCGGCCGAGGATATATGAGTTACAAGCCCGGGATGTATTGTGACTTGAAGGAAAGAAAGCAACCGAGAAGATCAAGACTTGACGGCGACATCCAAGACTTGGTGGACAGTTCTCGATGATGGTGATCTGAATCCGATGGGAGATCCGGAGTTCAATGGCAGATCTGAGGTTGATGGTGTCATCCAACTTCGACGGCAACATAAAAGTGGCTAGCTGGCAGCACTGGAGGTGGCATGACGGCGGCGCAATCCAAATTCGATGGTAAACCGAGTTTGATGGAGTTTCCGAGCTTGATGGAGTATCCAGGTTCGACGGCTTATCCTCATGTGTCGGACGGGGGAGTTTGTTGATTTTTCCTCCCATGAGATGACAGCAACAAGAGAAGGATCGATCCTTCCAGTCATGTAGGATCGATCTCTCTTTGATATTTATCGGCGGATCGATCCATCTTTCCAAGAAGGATCGATCCTACTCGGTAAACAAAAGAGACATAAGGCACCTGTTTGTAAAGATCAAGGTTGGATTGATCCGAAGATCGATCCTTCTTCGGGATTCGGAACGATTCTTCTTCGGGATGCTGAGATTTTGAGGGACGGATCGATCCCTCCTACATAGTAGGATCGATCCTCCTCGGGATTTTAGAATTCATCGATCTCGTGCATACAAGGATCGATCCTTTCCCTTGAGTGGGATCGATCCCTCTCTATTGGATGGGCAAATCCGATGGCTCAGATTTAATCCGGATTTGTATTCATTGGAGGCTATAAATAGAGTGATTCTAGGGTTTCTTTTGTGTGGTAGAGATGTTATTGAGAGGATTGTGAGAGGTGTGAGAGTAGGCAACCCAAGAGAGAGATCTCTTTGTCTCTGCTAGGGTTTGGGCTTTGTAGTCTCTCTCTCATAGTGAAGATTTCCTCTGCTGCCCGTGGTTTTTTCCTTCCAGTTATTGCTGGTATGTTTTTTCACGTAAATCCTTGTCTCCACTTTTTCCTTTTCTTTATGGTTTGTTTGTTTCTCTTCCGCTGCGACATCCCCGTATCTATCTGGCGTATCTCCGGCATCGCCGGGACCCCTCAGATTCCCCAACACTCTTCCCCTTGCCCATTATTTCCATTCAATTTTAACCTTCTTATGTTTTAAATCTGCGGTCGTGGGCTTAGCTTTCATCTCGATTTGGGGATGAGTAATCACTGCATATGTGAAACGAGAATCTAAAGAGGAAAATCTTGCCATAATGATCATTGTATGCATGAAAAGCAAAGACCATTATTATGAATCATGTCTTGTTTTTAGTTAACAAAACAAAATAGCTTCTTTATGGAGTCCTTGTCTAGGATCCCCTTAATCCATCTCTCTTTCCATGTCAGGCAACTAGGGGTGGCAATCCGGGTCATGACCTGCGAACCCGACCCGAAATAAACGGGTTTGGATTTGGTGTAATCGGGTTCGGGTCATAAACGGGTTCGGGTCATAAAAGGGTTAGATGGGGTAACTCGTTTACCCGTTTAAAAAGGAAAAAAAAAAACTAAAAACCCTAACAAGCTAACCTCCTACCCTGCCGCCCCTCTCTTCCTCCCCTCCTCCTTCTTTGTTCTCCTCTCCCAACCGCCACGGTGACGGAGGCGTCGGTCTGGATCTGGGCGATCGGTTCGCCCCTAAGCACCGCCACCATGAAAGCTTGGCACAGCTGCCAGCTCCCGGACGCCAACCCTCTCGCCGGCCACCCTTCTCTTCCTCTCCTCCTCCTCCGTTCTCCTCTCCCAAGTCCCAACCCTCTCACCGGCCACCCCTCTCCTCCTCCTTCTCCATTCTCCTCTCCCAACCCTCTCGCCCCTCTCTTCCTCTCCTCCTCCTTCTCTGTTCTCCTCTCCCAACCCTCTCGTCGGCCGCCCCTCTCTTCCTCTCCTCCTCCTTCTATGTTCTCGTCCCCCAACCCTCTCGCCGGCCACCCCTCTCTTCCTCTCCTCCTCCTTTCCCATTCTCTCCCAACCCTCTCGCCGACCACCCGTCTTTCCAAGCCCTCTCTAGCTGGAACGTAGGAGCCCTCTCCCTCTCCGATCTACCTTCCCGTCGGCCACTGCCTCCCCTCCGTCCTCGCCCCCGATCTACATCCCTCGACCTGTGAGGACTTGCCCCTCTATCCCCTTGGCTTGTTGTTGACCCCAGGGGCAATTTGGGAAATTGCGCCTTGGCGGTCGATTCACACTGGGTGTGCACACACAGACATTGGTTGATGCTTGTGTTTGCTTAGAAAGGTTAGGTGGAACCATGTTCGGAAGTTCTGGACTTGGGCCCGTTTTCCAGCCCAAGTTGGCCCTTCTGGGCAGAGAGGATCGATCCTTTGGTCGAGGAGGATCGATCCTACATGTGCCTGAAAGTCGTTGGTGGTGGCATTCGAAGGACGGTCACGGTGGTGGTCGTCGCTTCCCCTGTCAGGGGAGGGGAGACTTTTGCTCCCCTCCTTCGCCTTTCCCCCGGCTTCGCCGGCTTTCCCCCGGCCTTACCCCTTCCCCTCCTCCTTCCTTTCTTCCTCTTCTTCCTCCTTCTTCTCCCGGCTCTGCTTCTTCCCCTGTTCTGGCTGAGAGCTTCCGCTCGCCGTTCTCCCTCCTCCGGCCACCGTTCTGGGAGCTTGAAGGTTCGTTGGAACCGTGACGGCGCGAGGACGATCCTAGGCTTGGCCTCGGGGATCGAAGCAGCTTTGTGGAGGTAGGGTTCTCACTCAAAACTCCGGTTGCTTTTGAGGGTTTAAATCCGGTTTTGTTTTTCGATTAGATCTCCTTGTGGGGTTGATGTTTTCCGGCTTGAAGCCTTGAGTAGCTTCGTGAAGCTTAGATCTACCAGCCCACCAAGTTTGGTGAGGTTTGGTTGTGTCTTCCGGCGGCTTTCCCGCCGGAAGTGCGCCGGAACCCATCAGGATCAATCCTCCTGGGAGGAAGGATCGGTCCTCCTGGGTTGGCTTGCTGCGCCCACCGAATGATCGATCTTCTTATGGGAGAAGATCGATCATGGGGCCTGGGTTAACTTAGTTACCCTTCGTCCCGAGAATGATCGATCTTCCTGGGAGGAAGGATCGATCTTCCTTGGTGCGACTGGAAGGGCGCCCTCTGTCACGAAAAAGATCGATCTTCCTGGGAGGAAGGATCGATCTTCTTTGTCTCGACAGTGAGGGAAGCTCACTGTTACTTACATGATCGATCCTTCCTTCGGAAAGGATCGATCCTTCAGTAGCAGAGAGGGTTTTCAAGGGTTTTGCCCGCGGGGCTTCGCATGTAAGTAGTTTTGACGGTTTTGCCCTTGGGGCTTGCCATGTTGCTTATCATGCTTATATGCTTACTGCTTTGTGGTTAACCGAGGGAGTAATGAACCCTCGGGAATGCTTAGTATAATCAGGGCCATGGGTTATGCCCTTTTACCGCTTTATGGTGAACCGAAGGAAGTCATGATCCTCGGGAGTGCTTAGAATAAATGGCTTGAAGGTGTGCATTTGTTGTGTTACATGTTACTGCTTTATTTAGTATCCTGTCTTGCTTCCTGTGCATTAGACATGCTAGGTTAGACTGGGTGGGGTTGACCCGTGGACTTCGGTGATTAGAGGCTAAGTAGTGTTTGCCTTTACCCGACTCGCGTCCCCATGCTGTTGTCCAGCATGGGCAAGGGTGTCCTACAGGTATCGTCTGGCCCACCCTGTGTCAAGGACCGTCGGAGGAAGCCCAGTCCTCGAGCAGTGGCTATCGGAGGGACGTACGTGGACGGAAAGCCTTGGGGAGGGAACCATCGATGGGATCGATGGGCTCCCTGGCTAGACTTAGTTTGTAGTCAGGAGTTAGGGGTCCTGTTGGCTCTGTGGCTTGGAGTACTGAGAGATGGTAGTATTAACCTCGGTCGTTCCGCCAAGTGTGGAGATCTTGCTTGGAGAAGGGTGTCCTACCAGTAGCGTCATGTCCACCCTGTGTCAGGGATTGTCGGAGTTGCCCACCCCTGAGCAGTGGTTGTCGGAGGGGCGCACTTGGGACAGGAGTCCTTCGGGTTATTGACGGGATTTATGGGATCCTTGGCAAGCCTCAGTACTTGGCTTCAGGGTTGGTTCGTTTGGTTTTGCCTTCTTAGCGAGAGTGGTAGAGTAGAACCCTGCTGAGCTGTTGCTCATTCCTACCTGGGCTGTGTTGTTTGCAGGTGCGGGTCCCAGTTCCTCTCCGGTGCTTCCCCGTCGGTTGTCTCGTGGCGACGCGCCAGCTCCTGACCATGTCTGAGGGTCAGGATGGTTTCGTTTGCGCTTTTGTGGAGACCCCGGTGGGTGCTATAGCTTTTTGGGGACTGTTGATCCCTTGTAGATCCTTGTTGTACTAAACTCTGTTTAACTCTATTATTACTGTTTTGTAATAGATGTTAATAGTTGTTGTTAGTAGTTGCTTCCGCTTGTGCCTGTTCTCAGCTGTTTCCGCCAGCTGTGCGTTAGTCTCAACTGTTTCCGCCAGTTGAGGCTAGTAGTTGTAGGTTTTCCCCCTCGTGTCCCGACCCTGTCTGGGTTCTGCGGGTCGGGGCGCGACACGACCACTCTTCTCCTTCCCAATGACGTCGTGACCTCCCCAAGGTCACCCCTACATCGACGACGACCCTTCCAGTCACTGGCAACCTCGACCCCGAGTTCGGCCGCCGCCGCCCGTTCCTCCATCTCCTCCGGAGCCGACACCACCCAAAGTCTCCTTCCCTTCCGATGGCACCTACCGCTCTAAACCTCTCGGATCCGACGACGCCATCGCTCTACTCCACCACCCACGGCCTCCCCGACCCTGTTTGGTCCCAGATTCGGATGCCAGAGGTGTCACACCTCGACCTAGAAAACCCATCTGGTCCAGGGCGTGAGGGTCCTAAACTCTAAAAACAAATGACGAGAGCCTCCCTGTAAATATCCCTTTAAATCCTAGTGCAGAATTATAATATTCATAATTTATTTAAACTATCCTATCATCAAATCATAACAAAAATTAACTGCTACAATACTCAATAAGATTAAAATGATACAATAATGATTCAAATCCTCTAAGTACAACATTATATGATCAATTTACATCAAATTAGAATACAAATACATTTATCCTTCAGATTATAATTTATACATTCAAAGATGTACATCAATTGAATAAGATAAACTGATGATATCCTCGATCTCAAGCACTACTAAGGGGAGTGCCTGATGAGTCACTAATAATATATCATTAAATCCTTTAAATTACCTTTGTTAGGCCTAGAGTAGGTGTATTTGATATCCTATTGTTTGATTTCAGGTTTAATTAGGATTTGAGAAGAAATACAAGAAATTCGGTCAAAAATCACTAAATCCTGTAAAAAGACTGTTTCGTCGACTGTTTGGAAATAACTCACCAGATATTGTACAAAACTCAAAATATTCTGAAATTCTGGACGATGAAAGAATACTTTAAGAGCTACAACTTTTATGTTGAAGACTTTGTGAGATTCTCTATAGATTGGCGCCTGTTTTGAAGCAAAGTTGAATTTATGAAAGCTGAAATTTGATAAATGCTTAAATTAATTAATGACGTGGCAGTGAGGACCCAGTCAGACCGACTTGAGCGATGGATCGAATTTGAGTCCGATCGGTCGCTCCGATGACGTAATCAACACGAAATTTAGAGAAATTAGAGTTTAAGTTCAATTATAACTCCTAATTCCGGGATTAAGGGTTTCTATTATATAAAGGGGTTGTTCCAGCCAAGTTTCTCATCTTTTTGACAATCTTTGGAGAAGGAAGAAGAAAAAGGAGAGGATGTGGATGATGACAGTTTCTTATTCTAACCCGATGGCTTTCATCCAAAAGATGAGTTGCTAATTCTTGTATTTAGGAATATCATGAAACCCTAATGTAGTTTTGGTTTATCTTTAGTTTGATTCTTGTAAATTTCTCGATGCATGATCTCATTAATATGGTTTTATTGTTAATAGAGTTGAAGAAACAGAGTTCCCTTGACGTACTTTCAGTCCTACATGATTTTTGTGATTGATTGTAGAGATTTATGAGATGGTTTTCATGAAGTTATTGGCTTGCCTTTGAGATAAGCTATGCTACGCGAAGATAGGTTGTGCCAAGGTCATTAAGAGTAGGATAATTTAAGGTAATCGTAGGACCAAAGACAATCTATGCCAAGCAAAGATAGATTATGTCGTTGGGAACATTAACTTTCTTTTAAGGATTCATGTGAGCTTGTAGTCATATGATCCATAATATTGAGAGAAGGGAACAAGATGATAACTAGAGAAGATTAATAATGAAACTAGGGCGGATTGAGTAATTCCTAAGTAACTACTCCATTGATTCAAATTGATCAACCTTTTATTTCTTTTATTTATTAGTTCAGATAACTCTATTCTATCTTTGATTCTTTTCCTTAGTTTTAGGGTTTTGAGAATTGATTTTAGTTTCCAACGTTTTCCCTGTGGATCGACTCCCGACTTCACCACTAGTCTACGTAGTAGTCTTAGTGATTGAATAAGGATATAAATTTAAAATTTGATTGAGGTTAGCAACGTTTTAACGACGACATTTGCGAGCGATCAGTGCCGCCTCCAATGCCGCAACTACCTGAAAAAGAAGGAAATGCATCGACCTGCATCATCGATGCAGCCTAGGTAGGGTGAGCAACAATGCCCAGTAGGGTTCTATGCTATTCTACGTCACACTAAAAGGAAGGGAAACAACAACAATGTCGTTTCTCCGCCTAAGTCTAAAGAATGTCACTGGGTCCCATAACCCTATCGATGTCCCAAGGGCTCCTGTCATGAAACCTCTCTCCTAAACATGTTACCAGGAGGTCAAGGAACAGTAACATGCAGGATCACCCTTATCCAAGCAGGATTCCCATGCCTTGGGGACCCACGTCGGGAACGCATCGACATCCATCCTTAGCACTTGGCATTGGAGAAGTGACACGACCTCTAAACCTCAAACAATATAATATTCCAGTCCGGCTACTTAATAATCCTCGAATGATAAATAATCAGTCAACATTACAATCACATCCTAATCCTTGACTACCCAAACCCCGGTCCTAGGGCTAAATCCGGGCTACCCGTGAACCCCGGATCGACGATCGAACCCATCGTCTACCACATATCCTGAATGCCTCTAATGCAGGCAAATACATGCAATGCTCACGCGCACATTTAATAGATCAGGGCATGCAACAATATGTCATACATAAAACAGGGCTAGGCATAGCCTCAAGCTTGCCAGAGGGTAAACATAGCAAGGGTTCAAATCAATAAGGATTTATCTAGTAAAGAAATTATAACAAACACCCAACATATCAAAATCTAGCATTACAACGACGTCCCCAGCCGTCAACCGTAATTTCTACAATGGGATACAACCCCGATCAAATAAATAACAAACTACAACCATTACAATATACAACAACTAGGGCACAGCTTCAACCCACTAATTATCGAAACATCCCAAGGGGCATGACTCCCTTGGTTCAACCACGAGCCACACATAGGGCTTAGAGTATACAATACATGGATACTAAACATACTTGATAACCAAATGCTACTTAAGCTAGAAGATTAGCAACTTAAACAAACTTGTCGAAGTCAAGGGATTAATCTCCCAAAACTTATCAAATCATCATGTATCTACCGAATACTGCTAACATCAATTCAGGGTAAAAGATAAATTAGACAGGTTACAATTGACTAATCGTACTTTGATTATATATAATCGACAAGGTAAGGGTATACCCTAGGTTTCACTATGTCCGTTCGATTAATATGAAACTTGACATGCATGTTCATTACTAGCTTCCAAAACATCTACCTGAAATTCGATTCAAACGGATGAGTGGAAATAAATGAAAACCACGTATTTCTGCTTTCGGCCAAAAATGCGAAAAGAGGCATAAATACCTCAAAAACCTCTCCAATCAAAGCCAAAACTCCCAAAACAATCCTAATTAACCTTGGGGATAAGTTACATGAGCATTAGGTTAAACAAAGGTCGAAATTCCATTAAATTAGCTAACTAATTTCTTAATTTTAGTTTCGCAGCAATTCCGTAGAAAATTCACCAAAATTCGTATATAAATCCAAAAATTATGAAACCAGCGGAAATTGGATGTAGGTCCAAGGAGCTATAACTCTCATGTTGATGCTCAGACGAGATCATGCATGTACGAGCAGGGATCTGAGCTTGAACAGCTCAGTCCGGGTGAAAACAGGGTTTCGATGGAAATTCGAGAAAAGCTTACATAAATCCGGCTTAAAATCGAAATCAATTCACATGAGAGGTAAATCAGATACCAAACAAGCTCTGAGGAACTAATTAGCACAAATAAATCAACAAACAATCAAACCAAATCCTAGATAAACCCGAAACAAAGGTTTAGGCGTAGAAACCTACCTTGAACGCTAAATCCGCCGTTAACCTCGCCTAATCCGCCTCCCTTCCTCGCCGTTGCCGTCTCCAGCTTGCCGAAGAGCCGCCAGGAACTCCCACACCCACTTCCGTCGCCGGAAAAGAAGAAAAAGAGGGAGAAGAGCCGCCACGAAAAAAAGGAAGGGAAGGAAGAAAGAAGAGGCCCTCGCTGCCTCCAGATCGCCGGAGCTCTCTCTCTCGCCGTCTCACTCGCGTCGGGATAAATGGGGAGAAGAATGGAAAGGGGATCGGGTGGAGGAAAGAAGCAGGGGAAGAGAAAGGGAAAAAGGGGAAAGAGAAAAGGGGAAGAGGGTTAAGCCACGTAAGTGGCTTAGCCGGTTCAGATGAGCCAACTGATCGGACTGAATCTGATTTGACTCCAAATTGCGATCTTGTCGCAATCTCATCCGGACCTGATGATCGCGAACGCTCCTACTGGATCTATTCAATCACGTGCATCAATCAAGACTGTATGTGTATTACGCGGGTGTGAAACCGACCGCCAAGGCGCAATTTACCAAATTGCCCTTGGGGTCCAAAACCAGCGATGCGATCAACCGATCGCAAAGCAAAGCCAATCGAGCCAAACCAACCAAACCACAAAACCAGACCCTCGACCTACCATGGTCAAACCAGGTTGGAGGAACGGGTCCTCACAAGAATCTTCCCCGACTCCTCTCCGGCCAAATCTAGCGACCAAGCGCCGCCTCCTCGCTCTTGGGTCGCGGTCGGCGGTCGGGTTGTTGTCACTTAGGTTAGTTAGGCGGGTCGGATCGGGTTGACCTATTTATAAATGGGTGAGGTTTGGGTTGATAAACCTAACCCGTTTATTAAAAGGGTCGGGTTCGGGTTTGGCTTTTGGGTCGAGATATCAGTGCTCGACCCAACCGGAACCCGACCCGTGAACCCGAATTGCCACCCCTACAGGCAACTCTGGGCTGTTTGGTGTGGGGATAGCTTATTCTAGGTTAAGGGATTTTGAGGATAGGAAAAGTGGGCTTACTTAATGGGGATATGAAAACGTAGAGTGGTAGTGGTAGGTGAAATGAGGATAAAATAGTAATAATTACTTTTGTTGTTTGGGGATAAGTGTGGGGATATAACCCCTCTTATCCCCTTAACCCCACACCGAATAGTAGTCATTTGGGTTTTGTTGTTGCGTATGAAAACGTTTACAAGAGAAGAGGACAAGGGTGACTGCTAATTGGGACTCGGCCATGACGAGGAGCGCGAAAGAATCAATGCTCGGCAGCGTCGAGAAGGGCGATGAAGGTTTTTATTAGTCTTTTATTGATTATTTTTTAGCAAAGCCAGACATCTAAAATTGATTTGATCTCAGTCCCTGATCCCAAGGCAAATCAAGGGTTAAAAAAATAATTTTTTTACTGAAAAGTTAAGGGAGAAAGGTCAATAGGGGCTGAAAAAAATAGGGCTTAGCAGTAGGTCTCAATTTTTTTTTGATATGGCAATAGGGGCCTATTAGACGGAAATGCCCCTAATCCCCCCCCCCTATAATCCCCCCGCAACCCCCCAACACCACGTCGCCCCCCGCCGGCCAGCCCCCCCCCCCCCCGCCCCCCCCGCGCCGGCGAGCCCCCCGTCGCCGATCCAAGCTTCCCCGGCTCCCCCGTCGCTGATCTAGGCTTCCCTGGCTCCCCCGTCGCCGATCCGGCTCCCCCGTCACCGATCGGGTTTCCCCTGTCACCGATCTAGGCTCCCCCGTCGCCGATCCAAGCTTCCCCGGTCGTCTCCGTCGCCGATCCAGGCTTCCCCGATGTCACACCCCGACCCAGAAAACCCATCCGGGCCGAGGCATGAGGGGAAACCTACACTAGTTACATCCGATACGGCGCGACAAATACACAAAGTGGAATAAATTTTGAACTTAAAGACTTCGAAGGGCATAAAGGTAAAACTTAATATTACATTGCGGAATAAAACTCAATCAAAAGAGGGAACATGATTTCATATATTAAACGTTAAGTACATCCTCCTCAAAGGTAACAATAAACAAATACTCCCAAAATGTACATCTGTCCCTCTCAGACCTCAAACGCCTCTGGAAGTTGACGCACCGCCAAGACCTGATCCACCTGGAACCACCGAGGATGAGCTGACGCCTTGTGAGGACCCGTACCTCCAATCTGGTCCGACCGCGTTGGTCGAGGGTCTGGTTCTGTTAGTTTTGGGCTCGGTTGGCCTTGCTTTGCGATCCCCGCTGATCGCTGCCACTCCAGGGGTAATTTGGTAAATTACCCTAGGCGGAGCTGGTTTCACACACGCGTAGCGCACACACGGCCATGTGATGATGTATGTGCTTGGTTAGACCACTAAAAGTACCCCAGATCGGAGGATCTGAGTTTGATCGGAAAGATTGAGATTTGAGCGGCCGTGATTAAATCTGGTTGATCAAGTAGTCTTGAGCCTTAATCACCGCTTGATTAAGTTAAACCCTTTTTAAACCCTTCTCTCTCTCTCGTAAGAGCATCAGCCGCGATTCATCTTGAGAGAGAGATCGAGAGAGAGGCGGCGCGACCCAGCCAATCGGGGAGAGAGGAGAGAGTCCTGCGGCCGGACGGCGGCTGGAGGGGAGCTTGGCGACGGCGGCGGCAACGGCGGCAACGACGGCTGGTGAGGAGCTAGGCGATGGTGATGGCGATCACGACTGGAGGAGTCTGAGGCGCACGCCGGCGGTGCTCGCGGCTGGAGAAGAAGAGGGAGAAGCGATCTAGAGGTAGGGTTTCTAGCCTAAACTTGGTTTAGACTCTACTAGCATAGATTAGGCTATAAGATTGCATCTATGCTATGTTTGCCCTGTTTTTCCGGTGAGGATATGTGTCGTTTTCCCCTTGGTTTTTCGGCGATGCTTGATCGGATTTTCCACATGGTGCTTTGCTTCCGGCGCTGTTTTGTTTTCCTGCAGGCTTTGCTCTGTTTTCGGGTTTGTTCTTACTTTGTTTTTTCGGCGATGCGATCCGCTCATGCTTGGTTTTCCTTGGCTTTTCCGGCGATGTCTTGCCCCGTCTTTCAGTGCGACGCCAAGCCATGCCCGGCCCAGCTTCCAGCAATCTTTCCCCTCTCCCCTATTCCCCATGGCCTCGACTATCTCTCTGCTGCCACGGACTGCCTTTGTGACCTCTGTTCTTTGATGGATGGTTAGACAAACTACTGGTGCTTGGTTTTCTGGTTTCGTTCTCTGGTTTGAGGGATTTCAACTCCTCTGTTTTGGACGTACAGCTCCTCTCTTCCTCTGTTTCTTCGATGCTTCTCTTTCCCTGCTCTTGGTTGGTCTTCTACTCGAGTTCTGCGAATCCCATTAGGGCTTTTGATGTTTGGGGCTGGGTGCTCCGATTTAGTTGCATGCCAAGGAGTTGGCTGAAGGCTTAGCCATCGGGTCTGTCTTATGGAATTCACTGGTGTTCTTCTCTTCTCTGTTACTGCACTGCTCATCCTCTCTCCCCGTCCTAGATTCCTCTGTTGCTCTCAGTGTTTCCATCCCCTGTTTCATGCTCATACCTACTCTGGCTGCCCTGAGCTGGTTTCACTTGATGTTATGGTATACAATGCATAGTTCCTCCTTGCTGGGAGGGTGTATCGATGTTAAGCTCTAAGGTGAAGCTATTGGGTTGCCGGGTTTGTTGGCTTGGAGGGTGACTGTCCAATTCCTTGATTCCCTGCGAACTCCAGCTATGCTAGGTCCTTTGATTACTTGCTAAAGTGTTGGGCTATCAAGGTACTGTTGGTTCAGTTTATCTATCATGATGGTATTTGTATGTCATATAGCCAGTGCATGCATAGTAGTTTATTCCATATCTATTCAAGTCCTTTGATCAGATTCTGCTCTCCAGTTAGTAGAGTTGCAAGTGAAATATTCAGTTCTATGTTAATCCTGTAGCATGTTCAAACCTATGGGCCGACAGTGTGCCTCGTCTTCGGATTCTTTCTCTGTGAGTGATGTGTCTTGGTGTATTGTAGCCTTTTGGCTTGTTGATACCGGCTTCTAGCCACGGCTTTGCTATAGCGCCGTTGTGCTGCCGGAATTCCTGAGAACCGGGTTTGGTTCTGTATAAGCTACTGGACAATTGAATGATGATTTGGCATGTAGAGACACCTAGGCCTAGTTGTTTGAATAGGCTCATGCATGTTGTATGCATTAGAAGCATTAAGGCTAGGTGGTAGGCAATGGGTTCGATCGCCGATCCGGGGTTCTCGGGTAGCCCAGATCTAGCCCTAGGACCGGGGTTTGGGTAGTCGAGGATTAGGACGTGATTGTCATCAATGATTATATTGGATATCATTTGAGGTTATTGCTATAGTCGACTATGGATTATATATTTATATTTGAGGTGTAGAGGTCGTGTCGGTCTCCAAGGCCAAGTGCTAAGGATGGTTTTCGATGCGTTCCCTGACATGTGTGTCCCCGCGAGAGATGGTATGACTGGGCAGGGTAGTACCTGGACATGAGCCCGCAGTCTTTGTTTCCTCTCGTTTGTTCTTGGGTAAGGGTGGTCCCGCATGGTACTGTTCCCCTGTTGGTGCTTAGGGTGATCTTGGTAACATGTTCAAGTGAGAGGTTCATGACGGGAGCCCTTGGGACATCGATGGGGTTATGGGACCCCTTGGCATACCTTAGGCTTAGGCGAAGAACGACACAGTTGCAGTTTCCCTTTCTTTCTGTGCGACGTAGAGTGGAATCCTACTAGGCATTGTTGCTCAACCTACCTGGGCTGCATCGGCGATGCAGGTCGATGCAGTTCCTTCTTTCAGGTGTTCCTTTAGAAGATCGCGCGGTATTTCGAGGAGATCGAGGACTTGGAGCGTTAAGGAGTTCGTCAACAGATATTTTCCAGCTTTAATTTATGATGTACAAATTGATGTATCAATCGATGTATAACATGATGTATTCGAGGACATGATTGTATGATCTTTAATTTAGTCGTATTCGAGGAATGTAATAATTAGTCTTTTTCCCATGTTGTCATTGTACAAGTTGAATTCGGAATATTATCAAATGTACAGGTTTCCTGTGTTATAATTATAAAGGGGATTCTATCAAAATTTTTCTGAATTTGAGGATGAAATTGTTTAAATTAATAGCAATTATATACTTGTGCGCCAATTGATGATGTAAACAGGTTTAGGTGGCTCACGCCTCGATCTGGATGGGTTTTCTGGGTCGGGGTGTGACACGCCTGCACCTGCAAACACAGCTCGGGTAGGAGTGAGCAATAAGCTCAATAGGGTTCTACTCTATTCTACGTCGCACAGGAAGAAGGGGAAACTACAAAGTCCCAAGTTCTGTCTCATCTCTAAGGGAAACTCACATTACGTCCACTGCCTATCCCAGGGCACACGCTCTGTGACCGCAACTGTCAACAGTTGTCCCTCTTAACCACCAAGCGCACAACGTTGAACAACAAAGGGGTAGGACCCAGGGCAGCACGTAACTTCCCTTAACATGGGTACTGAGCATGAGACGAGAACTCTGGGCGACCTCTACACCTCAAACAACAGATGATAGCCAACTAGACCCATCCTCGAGAATACAGAGATTTGGTGCAACAATCACGCCCTAGTTCTTGCTACCCAGCCACGGTCCTAGGGCTAGATCCGAGCTACTCGAGAGCCTCGGATCGGCGAAGACCCTATTCACCCGCACCCTAGCCTTATGCTCTAATGCAGACAAAATGTATGCAATGCTCAGGCACAGATAAAGAGATATAAGCATGCAATAAGATGACATCAATTATACAGGGCTAGGCATAGCCTCTAGCTAGCCAAAGGGGTGAGCATAGCAAGGGTCTTAAATACATGTAAGCTATACTAACAATACAACGATTAGAGCAAAGCGATAAACACAGATATACCATAGTCTTCAGTGCTCTCTTGCACATGACAGACTAAGGTTCCACAGTTACCCCGCAGGTAACTGGCCAACAGCCAAGCGACAACCACAATCGAGCCAATTTCGACATTACAATGCCATCCACAGCCATCAACCGAAATTACTACAAGGGGATACAACCCCGGCCAAGGCAACAAGCCACACATGCAAGATATATAATCTACCAGTACAACGGGTTATGCCCTCGGCGCACGCCGGCAATCAGCGGGGCTATTAATCAAAGCAGTAAATCTATACTAAGCATGCAGGGCACACCTCCGGTCCATTTATACTAAACATTCCCGGGGGTCGTCACTCCCCCGGTTACCCATAAAGCGAAAAAGCATTCACAAACTACATATAAATACACATATATATAGACATAGCATGCTTATCGGGAAACTGCTTGAAAGTCGGTAGAAATCGATAAACCGATTTGAAATACAACTTACGACGTACTCCGGAGATAAACTGGTCAAAATCCCGATTAAAATATTATAATAATCACTACTTATCATCAGGAAAACCCCACGAGAAAACCGGGTCGAAAAGAATCGAAAACATCGAATTCGGATCAATTATACAAATCAACACATAAAAGATCCCTGTCAAGGAGAGGTGATCAATTTTCCCTTCCAAGTAAGATCGACGATCCTCCTTAAGGGTGCTCCCTGCCTGGGAAGGAAGGATCGATCTTCTTTCACAAGAAGATTGATCTTCCTCAAGATGGTGTTCTGTCTGGGGAAGAAGGATCGATCCTCTGGCACTAGAGGATCGATCCTCCGGCACTAGAGGATCGATCTTTCTCAAAATGGTGTTATGTATGGGGAAGAATGATCGATCCTCTAGATCGATCCTCTGACACTAGAGGATCGATCTTCCCCAAACACACCCTCTGTCAAGAAGAGGATCGATCTTCTTGGGATAAGAAGATCGATCTTTTTATGACGGAGCAGAACTGTGAGGACCTGTCCCTCTACCCCTGTGGCTCATTGTAGACCGCAAGGGCAATTTGGTAAATTGCGCATTGTCGGTTTGTTTCACACCCGCGTGTGCACACACAGCCTCTGATTGATATTTGTGTTCGATTAGATCCGTTAGGGGTTTTTGACATGTTCGGATCGATCCAAGTGTGTTGGATCAATCCATCCTTGTCTTGGATCAATCCAGCATGGTGTTGGATCGATCCAGACACTGTAGCATGTCGGTGTCTTCCTTTGCGAGGACGGCCGCCATTGGCCGTCGCTCTCCCCTGTCAGAAGGGGAGTACTTTCCCTCCCCTCCTTCCCCTTTTCCCCTCCCTTCTCGGCTTTCCCCTTCCCCTTTTCCCTCCTTTTCTTCCTCTTCTCCTCCTCCTTCTCCTTTCTTCTTCCTTCTTCTTCTTCCTCCCGCGGTTCTGTTTTTCCCCTATTTTCGGCAGCCATCATCTTCCCCTCCGTTCTCCCTCCTCCGGGCACCGTTTTGGGTGTTCTAAGGCTCGTTGGATCCGTGGCAACGAGAGGAAGATCTCTGAAGTGGTTTCGAACCTTGTTGCTGACCAGTTCGCGGGGAATCAGCCGAGGAGTGTGTTTCGGGTAGGTTTCTACCTACTTGAGTTAGATTAGGGGTGTTCTCTTGATCTAGCCGTTGGATCTTGTTGATTTTTGTATTGTTGGCTTCCTCTTGCCTAGTACAATTTCTGATATAAGTTTCATGATCTTTGGTTGAGATTTTAGTAGGATTTATGCATGATTAATCTAGGATTTTCCGGTTTCTGCTGTTCTTGAAGAACAGTCGGCTTGCGGCGAGTTGTCTGGCCGGTACGTACATGATATTGACTTATGATGAACATAAGAGTTGTAGATCTCTGAGGTAGCTTTCCATTCCAGCTTATTTCGTATTTTTCCGATTTTTCTACAAAATTTGGTGATTTTTCTCGTGACCTGCGACAAGGCTGATCTGAAGCTGGTTTGAAGCTGTTCGGATCGATCCAAATGGTTCGGATCGATCCAATATTTTCTGGATCGATCCAAACATTCCGGATCAATCCCAAAGCTGGCTGGTGGTGTTTTATGGTTTATTTTTAGTGGTTTTGATTAATGTTTTCCCGTTAATCCAACCGTTGGATGATTATGGATTTTGGATATGTTGATCCCGGCATGTTGATCTACTGATGGCTAAGTTGGATCTTGAATCCGACGTCGTTTGGATGTCGGATCGACAGGATCAATTAGCCTCTAAGTAGAGGGTTTGGTCTTTTGAAAATAATATTATATTTCGGATTATAATATTATATGTTTACTGTTCATCATCATTTTCGGGGTTGTTTCCCGTTGCAGGAGTCCGCGGTTGACGGTTATGGTACCATCGTAATGCCGGGACTCGCTGCGGATCGGCCGGCAGCGGTCGGTAGTACCGCTGCAGCGATCCGGTGGACTTATATGATGTTTGTCATACTGTTGCATGCTTTACTTCTTATCTGTGTATATTCATAACATGCATTCTCTGTTGTGCATTAGTTGCATTGGTTAGGGCGTGGGTGATCTGTGGGTCGCCGTCCCGAGGCTGGAAGCTCGGACTTAGCCCTAGGACCGGGGTTGGGTAGTTTGGACCCGGTTTGAATTGTAGTGTCCAGTCAAACTTGATGATAGGCCTAGATGACTGGTACACCTGTTGCTTGATGATTGTAGAGGTCGTGTCGGCCTCGAGTCGGATCTGAGGTGTAGCCGGTGTCCGGTGTTCTTAACTCTTGAGTAGCGGAGTTGCCTACTCAGTGGTGTCTCTTCCCACCAAACAGTGTTCTGTGTCCTGTTGAGAGTCAGCAGTGTTGTTTCCTGCTACTGAGTGTGACCTGACATGTGGCCAGCCCGGCTGGAAGACCATGATCGTGGGCCTCAGGGACACGCGGTGGGGTTATGGGACCCCTGTATACACCCAGGTTCTACTTGAGGGCGACAATGTTGCGTTTCCCTCTTCCTTCTGTGTGTCGTAGTGTACAACCCTACTGAGCTTAGTGCTCACTCCTACCCGGGCTGCGTTTTACAGGTGCAGGCGTAAATTCTTCTTCTGTGGCCCCTACCGGGCAGTTGGTCGGTGGTGCGGCGGCGCCTGGTGGACTTTGAGAGGTGGTGATCGTTTACTGCTTTTACCCTATGTTAGATAGTCTCATACGGGAGTAATGTTGTATTTGAATCTTTCCCTCTCCGAGGATATGTGATCCGAGGTTTTGGGTTTGTAATCTGTGATCCGAGGTTTCATTAAATTAATGTCTTTTAATTGAGGGTGCTTTTGGTGAATTGTTAGGGAGACCAATAGGTTAGAGGGAACCCTCGCCGTCTTTTTTCCGCGTTTTGTTAGGTTCCGGTTCGCGTCGCCCGGCCCGGTTGGGCTTTCGCAGGTCGGGGCGCGACAAGAACGCTAACAAACGAAAGATTGATCTTCTTCCCAAAGAAGAGAAAATCGATCCTTCATATGTCGGCATGAGAGATGAATAGTGCTGAATAGTGTCTGAGATCTAATTTCTTGGATTCGATCTATCAAAACGTATCAAAATTAAACCAAATTTGGTAGCATGTGCAGTCGGATGTGGGGAATCTAATGACACTAAGAAATCCAAGTTTGGATGATCAAATCCTTCGAATTAAATCAAATTTTCTGAAAACCGACGAAACTGATGAAAAACTAAATTTGTTGGATTTGATCTATCAAACGGTGATGGAATCCATTCAAACTTTGCAAGAAGGTCTATTTGATGGCGGGGAATTCATTCATGCAATAAAAACCAAACTCAGATCGTGGAATATCATATCTGAGTCCAACCTCGTCGAAAAACCAACAAAAATACGGAATTCGTCCGAAAGAATACGGAACTGAAACCATAGCTAGCTTCTAAACATGGCAAGGAACTAGAATACAGAAAGTCATAGCATTCTAACAAAACCAACAACAACAAATCACAAAAAGGCGATCCTAGGGTTACCAACTCATAGGAATTGGGTAGAAACACCTACATGTAGCAACAAACAGGCGATCTACGAGATCCTCAACTCCGATCATCGCGGATTCACGCCGAAAAGCCACAGCCCAAAGCTCCGGCCGGCAGCCCATGAGGATAGAGAGAGGAGAGAAGAGAAAAGAAAGAAAAGAGAGAGAGAAAGAAAGAGCTTAAATAAAAAGCTGGAATCGATCGCAGCCGTCCGATTTGATCTCTCTCGATCGAGCTCCGATCTTCCGATTGGAAGCGCCCTTAATGTTCTAATCAAACACATGCATCAATCAAAGCCAGTGTGTGCAACGTGGGTGTGAAACTGACCACAAGGGAGCAAATTTACCAAATTGCCCCTGAGTTCAAAAGCAGCGATGCGATCAATCGATCGCATCCCAAGGCCAACTGAGCGAAACCACAAAACCATACCCTCGACCTAACGCGGTCCGACCGGGTTAGAGGTATGGGTCCTCAAACCCGGCTTCCCCGTCGCCGATCCAGACTTCCCCCGCTACCCCCTTGCCAATTCAGGCTTCCCCGACCATCCCAATTCACCGATCAGAGCTTTCCCGCCCGTCCCCGTCGCCGATCCAGGCTTTCCCGCCCGTCCCCATCACCGATCCAGGCTTCCCCCCCGTCCCCGTCGCCAATCCAGGCTTCCCCGGCTTCCCCCGTCACCGATTCGGCTCCCCCGTCACCGATCCGGCTTCCCCTGTCGTCGATCTAGGCTTCCCCGGCTCCCCCGTCGTCGATCCAGGCTTCCCCGGTCATCCCCGTCACCGATCCAGGCTTCCTCGCCTTCCCATTGCCGATCCAGACTTCCCCGGCCATCCCCCTAGCCGATCCAGGCTTCCCCGACCGTCCCAGTTCGCCGATCCGGGCTTTCGCGGCCGTCCCCGTCGCCGATTTAGGCTTCCCCGCCCGCCCCCGTCGCTATCGCCAAGCCCCTCCCCAAGCCCCGTTGCGACCTCCGATCGGATGTCCTCCTGCAACGACCTCCCGATGTTTTTTTTTTCTTTTTTTTTGAATTTTGACTAGTAAATTATGTCTCCCACTTGTTAATTTTTACAATTGGCAATCAAATTTTTCACAAATGTTTCTTAATTTGTTTGACTAATTTTTGACTCAAGTTATTTTCCACAAAACTACGATTGCAAAAAAGTGAAAAGTAACTTGTACAAGTTTAACTTGTACAATTGCAAAAACGTGGAAAATAACTTGTACATTTGTAACTTATGCATATGGAAAGTAACTTGTACATTTACAAAAAAGTGAAAAGTAACTTATACAATACCCAAAAAGTGGAAAGTAACTTGTACGTTTGCAACTTATACATATGGAAAGTAACTTGTACACATGGAACATAACTTGCACAATTGTAACTTGTATACATGGAAAGTAAATTGTACAATTGCAAAATAGTTCAAAGTAACTTGTACATGAAAAGTAACTTGTACAAATATAACTTATACACATGGAAAATAACTTGAACATTTGCAAAATAGCTGGAAGTAACTTGTACACATGGAAAGTAACTTGTACAATTGCAAAAAATGGAAAGTAACTTAACATGATTTCCATAATTGTTACAAGTTATTGGAAAGTAACTTGTACAATTGTAAAAATAGTGAAAAATAACTTGTATATGGAAAGTAACTTGTACAAATTACTTTCCACTAGTTACTTTCCATTGGTTTAATCTGAAAAGTAACTTACTTTCCATTGGTTTAATATGAAAAGTAACTTACTTTCCATTGGTTTAATATGCAAAGTAGCTTACTTTCCATTGGGTAGTTACTTTTCACTGGGAATACGAACAGTCACTAGAAATACGAACAGTCACTGAGAAGTCTCCCTATGTTGGGAATCTTGGAAGGGCATTTTAGTACTAAAAAAAGGTGTTAGGGCCTAAATGCCTTAAGAAAAAGGTATCCGGTATGTTGGGCAAATATTCCCTTCTCAGAGCCCTAAATGCCAATTATCTGAAAATTTAAACCGTTTGGTTCGTCATCTAGGATTGTATAGTATAATAGGCATCCTTATGCGGTGCGATAATGGATAGTATAAAACTATATGATCGATAATTTTATATGATGAATGCCGTATAACTTTATACCACCTCTGAGACGATATAATATTATACAAAACCTATTGTATCATTTGTTTTGGGTAAATATCATTATTGTCCTTATTTTCTACTGCTTAGCTACATCTTTAATAAATGACATTTTAGTCTCTTTAAAATATATTATACTATACATCATTTATCACACATTAAACCAAACGCTATATAGTATTAAAACTAATATTAAATTATCCATTGTATAGCTTATATAATGTATAAAATTATATGATCCATATCAACCTTATAAGGAGTAAAAACGGTTACAACCGTTTCCCTTATTAAGGCTATTTACATGTACATACTCCTAGGTTAGCTTTATATATATTCCCTAAGTTAGATTTACATATAGATATTCCCTAAGTTAGCTTTATATATATTTCCTAAGTTAGGTTTGCATATACATTTTTTTGAATCCAAGAGTTCCTCTGGGCAGCGGTTTAGCAGTCGGTTACCCGACGGTTCCTGGGAGAGAGGGGGTGGGGTGGTTACTGGAGAGAGTTTATCAGAGAGATAGTAGTGTGGACAGCCGCGTTCACGGAGGAGAGGTGAAGAAGGCTGAAGCGATGAGCCGGCTTCATGAGGTGAAGAGTCTAGTCTCGCGGCAGTGTCGGCGGTGGAGTGTACCGGGGCTGGCCGCTACTGCCGCCACCGACATGATTTCTTCTGAGGCTTTGCCCGCGACTGGTGCTGAGGAGAAGGGAAACAGGTTGGAGCCGGCGTTGAAGGACGGAGGCGAGGAGTCCAGTCTCGCGAGCCAAAGTTCACAGAGGAGAGGATTCCAGTCTCGCGACAGCGACGACGGTGGAGGGAGGTTGGGGTGGCTTGTGGCGGAGCTCGACGGAGAAGAGCAGCCTTGGTGTCTGGGCGTTGGGCGTCGGGGTTCCGACGGGTGACGATATCGAAGGAGGAGACGCCATGGAAGAGAGACCATAAGATGGGTTCCAGGCGGCCGGGACCGGTGATGAAAGAGAGAGGTGGGTTGGGTGAGGGTACCTCTGTCGCAATTTTGAGCTTCTCCGTCGGCGTCGGGACCTCCGACCTCCCAACCTCCCCGATCTCCTCAGCCGACCTCCAATCCCCCCGATCTCACCGACATCCGGCGTCGCGAACGAGGAAGTGGAGGAGAGGAGTCCAGTCCCGCGGCATCGTCGGCGGTGGAGGGAGGATGGGGTGGCTTGTGGCGGAGCTCGACGGCGAAGAGCAGCCGTGGCGCCCGGGCGTTGGGCATCGGAGGAGACGTCGTGGAAGAGAGACCCCAAGATGGGTTCAAGGCGGCCGGGACCGTTAATGAAAGAGAGAGGTGGGGTGGGTGAGGGTACCTCTGTCGTGATTCTGATCTTCTCCACCGGCGTCGGGACCTCCGACCTCCCGACCTCCCCGATCTCCTCGATCTCCTCAGTCAACCTCCGATCCCCCCGATCTCCCCGACCTCCAGCGTCGCGAACGGGGAAGTGGAGCGAACGGTGTGGATGCGTCGTCACCGGAGCGAGGAAGTGGAGACATCACCGATTTGAACTTCGCCGGAGAAGAAAGGCTTCAAAACGATGGTGTTTGCCGGCGACGAGGAGGAGGAAGGAAAGAGGTGAAGAAGAAGAGAAAAGAAGAAGACGAGGGAGAAGAGAATAAAAGGGGAAATTTGTGATTTTTTATTCTTTTTGTTTAATTTTGTTTTTATTTTTATTTTTGTTTTAATATATTGTATAATATTGATGCACTTATATTGTATATCATAAGAGATCTCTTTTTAACTTGATTTATTCAATACAATGCTGATAAAGAGGTTGTGTTATTCTTTGTAGTTGTCATCCATGCTCCTAAAGTAGGCTCATTCTAGCACAAACTAAATGCGCGTAATCTCCTACTCTAAATTTGCTACGTCTGTGCTCACAATTAATCAAAATAATACAGGGTGTAGTAACCAAATGTTCATCACCATTCACTATTGCAAGTTTGATCTTTTCCTATATTAATAGAGAATGATTGCTATTGGCAATTGCATAATTAAAATAGTTAATGGTGTTAAGCATATTTATCGCATTGCCAAGGTTTTCTGTAAATAGTGATTCATTTGGATGTTATCCAATAATTAGTAATGATATTGTTGTTAATGAAACTTATTGAATTCCAAAAGTTCAAGGTCTCATATTGTTATAATTTTATGAATCATTTTTATGAAATATTGATTGGAGATACAAAAGTGACACAGACTCACACTAATAATTATATCCATCGTTGAAGCTGCGGAAGTGGACTGCGTGATGCTGAGAAAGAACTGTCCATCGTAATGCCTAGAAAGAAGTACTCTATGCGGTCTTATATTATCAATATTCTTTATACATTTTAATGATTTATTAATAAGAGAACTGCAAAACCGTGTCAGGAGCACGGGTGAGTACCAGTCCTATATATGACAAACCAAACCGGCCTTGACGTGTAGTCTTCCTCATTTATTTTTTATTTTCCCTTCCCACTAGTTTCTATAATTCCATGGAATATTCAGTTTAGAGTTACTATTGACCAACAATCATTTTACTAAGAATAACCATGCCACGGTGTATAATTCGCATATCGATATTATTCTCCCTTCTCCCTTTTAAACCAATATCCCATTATTCTTCATTCCCATCTTCAAAATCATGATTAAAAACTATCAAAGAACTTAGATACCCTTTACAATCTCGCGTACTCAGATGATTTTTTTAAGCATAATTAAGGTTGTTAATCCGGCAGAAGCGTATTTTCGAAACGACCCTTGTATCTTCAAGAGAGAATACGATATTATTAGGATTGTAGGGTGAAAAGTGATACATTTATTCTGCTAATTTAGAAGGTGAAATATGACATCAATCCTTGATGTTATTATTGGCCACGTAACATGATTTCAATATGTAATTTGAATCTATTCTGTTCATGTACATTTCTAAAGACGATAATGTAATCGGCGACGCTGTAGTGAGGGGTATCCGTCAGAGACGGAGAGAGTTTTTCTATTCCAATGATTTGAGGTCTTTCTTGCTTGACAGGCTGACCTAAGATGGTATTCTGTTGTGGTTTGTAGTCGGTCTTAGCCAGGGGCGGAGCTACAGTGAAGGCTAAGGTGGGTTGTAGCCCATGTCAAAATTAGATAATTTTGGATCAAACTAGCTATAATTTATATTTTAACCCACATGGTCTACATGGTTCACATGGCCCACCCACTATTCACAGCCCACATGTGACATCACCTCTCTAACTCTCTTCTTCCACAGTTCAGCCTAAGCTAGGGGATATGGTCCACATGGCCCACCCATTATCCACAACCCACATGTGACATCATCTCTCCCTCTCTAACTCTCTTCCACGGTTCCAGAGGCAGGGATCCTCTTTTTTCCAAAAACTCAAGGAGAAAACTAAGATTCGTCTCTCCCCCTCTCTCACCCCTAGCCATTGCCTCTCTATTCGGGAAACCCAAGGAAAAGAATAGGGCTTTTGTCGACAGATCATCTCCCCACTCTTCCACCCCTGCTTTTCTATTAGGGAAAGTCAAGGAAAGTTAAAAGTTAGGGATTTTGAGTACGTTTCATGCTCTCATATTATTGATTTTTCATATTTAAGAGCTTGGCATCTAGTGCATTTGTGTAATTACGATTACTAAATTAAATAGATAAATTGGTATTTTTTTTCCCCTTTAATTTTAGTAAGTCCAGGGTAGAAAAAAATCGTGGCTGCGCCCTCGGCACTCATCTCATCCGTGACATGATGCCTTTTCAAATATACGTTAGCCACCCCGAGCGGTGAACTGAAGCAGGGCGGATCGGGCCGGGCCAACGCCATCGAGTACATGCCCACCACGCGGAGGAGACCCTTTCTATCAAAGCCCAACCACCTGTACGCAGTACGCGTATCCCCCAAGACGGTAACCTCACCTCTGCGACCAATAGCCTCACGGGAGCTCGAGTGGAAAAAACCAATGAATAGAGATCAAAAGGTCAAGCCTTTCAATCATTCGGGCTAAGATTTTTTCTTTTCAAAACAAAAGGACGCAAAGGTGTACTATTTTAGAGAGAGATCCTCATCTCTCGTCTCTCTTCTCTCTTTTAGATCTCTCGATGCATCCCCGATAGCTATTATATGCTCATCATCTCCATTTGAGTCTCGTTTGATCGTTGTATTATTCTAATCTTTGTCTTATAAGTGTTTGCGACATTGGTCCTCGACGCAGAAAGGGATTTGTGATCCGTTTCGAGGGTTAGGATCCAGCTTGTTCGTCCATGGCGGCACCACCAGCTAGGGCGCGGGCGGACTACGATTACCTCATAAAGCTCCTCCTGATCGGCGACAGCGGTAAGGGTTTCGATCGCTTCGGTCTTCTGCTCTGTGTGCTCGATTTGTTTCGTTCCAAAATATAGGGTTTGAATGCTTTTCTCCGGTTATTTGGTTATTGATCTAGATGATGTAGTTTTGATTTGTTATTTTTGTGGCAATTAGTGAGGGTTTCTGGTGTTCTGCGCGCTTGGATGCCAAGCGATTTGGTACTAGGTTTTGGGGAGATATTCTGTCGCCCGCTCGATCTTTTGGGAATCGAATTATGTGTTTCTTTAGACAATTAAGATTTATCATGGTAAATTCATTTCCATTGTGCGTTAGGGTTTCAAACATCTGATCTCAGTCTTCGGGTCGAGGCATTCATCTTTAAACCGGAAAACATTGGGCAACTACCAAAATTGGCATATCATTGTCAGCTACGCTAAGAAACACCTCAAATGGGTACTGTATGGCGTGCGTTTCCCTTCACACTCTGTTGAAAGGTCCTCTTGAATGGGTCGTCTTGCTTGTGCTTTCTGGTCTTGAAAGAGCAGTTTATAAGTAAAGAAAAATTTATATTTTGAATCTGTCACTTTCGTTGGTTGTATCTCTACCAGATTGATTATTCTATGCAAATGATAATCTTTTCTATGTGACCAACTCTGACATTACTTTCTTGCAACATGGTGCAGTGACTGCCACTAGATTGGTAACCTAATCTGGTGTAATTATTATTAATAACTCGTCTTCCATCTTCTATGTATCTATCTCTCTTGAGGCTCATTAACTTGATCAGAATACAATGTCATTTGGGGAATCGTCCTGAAACCGTGTTTATATTTGTTGGCTACTCGTATTTGATGGTGGATCTTGTACATAAGCTTCCATCTAAAGCACTTTCAGTGATACTCATGATATGAACATCATTGGTAGTGATTGTTATTATTTTTTGATTTGTAGGCCTTATGACTTATTGTACAACCAAAGACTTGAGATATATTTTTATTAAATTGTGGAATTTGTGAAAAGCATTCTTATAACTGAAATCTCTTAGTAGATATGTACATTATCAATTTGAGAAGATGTGTGACTTTGACATACCAGGTGTTGGAAAGAGTTGCCTCCTATTGCGTTTCTCGGATGGATCTTTCACGACCAGCTTCATTACCACAATTGGGTGGGGTTTCAAGCTTTCACAAAGAAACTGATTGCATGCTTGCTTCTACTTGTTCCTTTATACGCTCCTAACGATGCCGCTATTTCTGCATTCTCATGTGTTTGCAATTGCTGAATTCCCCCTACTGTTTGTGTTTAATGTTCTTATCTGTGATCGTTGTATATGAACAGTATCGATTTTAAGATTAGAACGATCGAGTTGGATGGCAAACGGATTAAGCTGCAAATCTGGGATACTGCTGGCCAGGAAAGGTTTCGAACTATTACGACTGGTGGGCAATATTGCTTCTTTTAATTTTGTCTTATTCTGAATTCTCTTTTTGCTTTTCTTTTGATCCTTTTGACCTCGAGTTCATATCTGTTTATTCTCTTTCTATTTTTATGCTCTTGCAGCTTACTATCGAGGTGCCATGGGAATTTTGCTTGTTTATGACGTTACCGATGAGTCATCTTTTAACAGTAATCACCTTTAACTCGACTTGTGTATTTATTGGATATGAGACACTTTTCTTCCTTTGAATCTTATTATTATTGCTCTTTAAATTCTCACAGACATTAGGAACTGGATTCGGAACATTGAGCAGCATGCTTCTGATAGTGTTAACAAGATTCTGGTCGGTAACAAGGCCGACATGGATGAAAGCAAAAGGGTAATTCTCTTAGTTGCATGCTGAACAATTACCTTACTACTAAGTTATCATTTTGTGTTCTTATCTGTTTATTGTTTTTGGAATCCCACTCAGGCCCGTTTCCTGGATTCGCAGTCCTATTCTTCAGGAACCATCTATCAAGATAGTTGAGCAACTAGGCTTAGCTTGCATTGTAAATTTGTCTTTTGAAGTCGTATTAAGCAATAATTTGGATAAGAGTCACCAATAAAATGCTAGTGATATTGCAGATTGACATAACCTAGAGGGATATAAATGGGTCTGCAGATGTTTGATAGATGCCGAGTGGCTATATTAAGAGAGGTAAAAAAAAAACTCAGTCTTTGTCACTGTTAATATAATGTGTTTTTTTTAGACGAGCAGATATTAGCAAACTAGAAATCTAATTGTGTTTGATGCTTATGGTGTTTGTTTTTGGAAGATTTGATGCCACTAAAAATGTCAATATGAATACCTATTGAGGTTAATGGGATTAATGGGGCAAAGGAATTGTGCATTGGTATTAACTAATAGAAAAATGGTAAAGTGCTTGTGCTAGTAATCTGATGGTCGATTCTGAATGGATTTTAGCCTTCTCAATATTAACTTTAGATAGGTAACCGTGCAGAGAGTTGGACAACTAGGCCGGGTTATATTGATATGTGTTCAAGGTGAGTAGTTGCACTAGTAGGACATGCATAAGATTTTTTGCTGATTCCATGAGCCATGATTGGTTAGTAGGAACTATGAGCATATCCAAAAGGAGCACATAATAATGGGTCAAATGTTTCATTAATAGATGTTGCTAACCACAAACTTGATATTGATAGGATGATAGTTGCACCGTCGAGATTGCATTTATTGTAATTTAGTTGGTTTTATGAGTTCATCTCGGTATTGGCATTTGGCATCCAGGAATCTTTCATAGTTATATGCACACACACGGACAGATACACATGAAAGGAGATATGTGGTAAGAAGGGCATAATGAATATGAAAAATGACAGGATCTGAGTTTGGACCCCAATATTGCTCTACAATAAGTGAGTAGCCTGGTGATAGGCTGTTGTTTCCAGTAGTTCGTGTAAATCTTGGGCCCTCTGTATTAGGAGCAAAGATCAGTTGTTTTTGCTGGTGAAGCTATTCATCTTTGCTTATCATCTTTTTTGCTTCTATCATGTTCCATGTGCTAATTTGAAGGTGAGCAGTCAAAAAGCTTGTAGTCCCTTCATTGAGTCCAGTTCCCTTTTATACTTCCTCTATTCGTTATAAAAGCATAAATAACTTTGGGCAAGAAGAAGGAATTGCCTCTAAACAGTTTAAGCTCATGGAAGTGGGAATAAGCAATAGGTTTCTGAAACTCTGAAGTCTGGAAATAAGTATATATGATGAGGAAATCTATAGCTACATGCAATTGCAACTTTTTGTGGGGCATAAACTGAAGCATGTGGGAGAGTAAGTAAATCCGAATGTAATGTCTATATTCTTGTAACAACCTGTCCTCGTTTGCATGTGTTAATAGGTGTATAGAAACTAAGTTGGAAATCCTTTCCGTGTACAGCGTGAAAATCTGCTGGTGTGCTTTTTCTGGCTTGTTTGTCACCTCAGGCAATAATGTGAAGCTTTGCTCTTGGCTGAGTACTAATCGATGAAGCCATATCAACTTGAATGCAAGTCTCTCATCATAGCTCATCATTTGAGATGCCTAATTATTTTGCACGTGGCAACCATTTTAATGAACTGAGAAATGGGCTATGAGCCCTCATTGGTGTTATTACCAGAAATGAAATTTTCCTTCTTCGTCGATGATCCAACACTCTAATGGATTTGCTGATATCAGAATTTAGCACTACCACAATTTGCTCCTTTAGTTCTTTCTTTACAAAGGAGGATCTCGGTTCTTGGTTGGACTCATATAATTGTCAGTACTTGGTGTTAAATGAAGATACTTTGTATAAGAACTTTTGATAGATCCTGTTTCTTCCAAATCTCGTGTTTCTAACCTCACTGATTGATTGAAGACATTTCCGTTTTTGAAGTTCTTTTGATGCACATACTTACCATCATTCTAAACCACTTCCCTGATTCTTTACCTCAAGCTCATTGACGAATTTATCATAAGCAGCTACGTTTCAGCCGAATTAGAGTTATTAACTTAAAGTCTTTGACATCATGACAGTTCGGCTTTACTTCAATATGTTTATTTCTTCAATCTTTGCTGTTAACTGTAAATTTTGACGCCGAATGCAGGCAGTGCCTACTTCAAGAGGACAAGCACTTGCTGATGAATATGGCATCAAGTTTTTCGAAACAGTATGTTGTGAGATTTCTTTTGTAATGTTTGACACAGCTATTTGGCTGTACTCTATTTTATTTCTGTCCTCTTTTGCAGAGTGCAAAGACAAACCTGAATGTGGAGCAGGTTTTCTTTTCAATTGCTCGAGATATTAAGCAAAGGCTAGCTGAAACTGACAACAAATCAGAGGTAGGAAGGCCTCTTCCTTAATAGATCAGTGATTAGCTCTCATTATTAACCTTACTTTTATCAAGTCTATGAATTTACAAATGGCTGATCATTGCAGGAACGAACAATTAAGATCAGCAAACCAGATCAGGCAGCAGGTGAGGGCCAAGCGCCTGCAAGATCAGCTTGCTGTGGTGGTACATGAGGAAATAGGTAGATTGGCTATGGACCTGGCTGGATTTTGGTTGTTGGGAACTAGTTTGGTTCTTATAGTTAATGATGTGATGGGTGTCGCGATAACTTGATGGTTGCTTGTATCCCCAATGCTATCATTTTTTACAACTACTTGTTTAGTGTGAAATGTAGCTTTCTGGAAAGTATTGTTATTAAGAGATCTCAGCTTGAGATACTTCTTTATTTCCTATGGCCACTCCCCTTCTAGTAATGGTCTTTTCCATGGACTGCGTATCATTAAGATTCTGACAGAACTTATCCTTGATGTTTTTTTCGCTTAATGACCATACTGAGTTTTTTTTATGCTTGCAATTGCAATGGTGGCAAACTTTAGTGTTTTTTTTTGGTTGATGGATCCATATTTCTCCTGTATTTTGGGCATATGCCAGATTCACATGTAACTGCTTGTATGATAATTTCGTGCTCCATTATTTTGGTTTAACTAGGAATAATTCGACAAAATTGTTCAATTATTGACACATGGAAGTGCGTGCATCCTCTAGTTTGCATTTCTGTTGGTCCATGGCATCTTTTCAGTTTTTTTGACAGCATGTCATGCCTCACACAGTCACACCCCCAAAAGCATTTGAGCTCCTTGATCAAGTTTTCATTGTCAGAAATTTCGGGTGTTTGGGTGATGGTTAAAATTGCTGCTTTCCGGATTAAGAAATTGTGACCTTAAAAATATATATATAATTAAGCTTTTGTGTCTTATGCTTCAAAGTGTGGAGGTTCTGATTCTTGTTTAGCTGGACATTATTCTTGATCAGATTGGCATACGTGTTGGTACCCGTTCTCATATGTTGTTCAAAATGGCAGGAGAGAAAAAAGTTGGAAAAGAATGGTCCCACATTCTCATTCCATCTAGTTGGCCCCATTATAACTTACGAGCACATGCAGCTATGCTAATGTAGCAGGACGTGCCCACAAATTTAGAATTTGTTGCAAAGTAACAGGTCCCAAGACACAGAGAAAGAGAGAGGAACAAGAACGATCTCCAGTCACAACCATAGTTAATATCTGACGTACAGTATAAGCAAGTGTGCCATACAGCCATGTTCCTGTTACTACTGCCAATGAGTAACTAATTGGAGTGATCCGGACGCAAAGTGTTCCATCCATCAGTCTCTCCCTCTAGAATTATATGGGGTCAGGCCAGCTACTACTGCTACCCCTGAAAAAGCTGAATACCTGAGCAACCCCCATAAAAGAAGCTGACCAACCATTAAATAGAAACATAACCCCGCCCCGCCCCCGCTCTCTCTCTCCCTTTGTGCCCTACTGAAGGCCCTGCCATATCTCTCTGACGCTCTACGGGAACAAGTCGCGCATGCCACACCACAACAAACCACCATCCAGAGCGAGCAAGAGCAACAGAGCCGCATGACGCCATGCCAAAAAACAAATCAATATAATTGCAAAAAGAGATACAAGAACAAAACCGATGCAGCCCACCACGCCCCCCCCCCCCCCCCCCCCTCTCTCTCTCTTCTGTCACACAATCATTACTACGGCCTTCCTCCCTCGGTTGGTGGCCACAATAATTGGACTAGACCCCACTACATACCATGTACAAACATACCCATGCTCTTCTCTCTCCCTCAGTCCATTGCTGCCAAGCAGCCAAGCAGGTGCCTGTTAGCCATGCGTGGTATTCTTTTGCCTAATAGTATAACGTTGGTGTTAGTTCTGGCAGGTGAGCAGCAGCAGCAGCAGGAGGTCCAACAGGCATGTCTTCAGTCCTTATATAATAATCTCTCTAGCTCTTCTTTTGTCTCTTAATTAATCTTTTTCTTCTTTTCTAACTTAAGAGATGTACGCCGTGAGATTAGAATCTGGAGGCCTCGAAGCAGCTGTGTGTTCTGGTTAGGAGCAGCAGCTCCTCCGCTTGGACTCTGCCGCAGGACGACGACGAGCTGCAGCCATTGCTGCTGCCGTTCGAACTCGTTGTGGTCGTCGATGTGGGAATTCTGGGGAGTTTTAAGGAGAGACGGCGGCGAATTGAATCCATGTCGTCTTCGAGCTCTATGGAGAAGAGAGAGTAGACTGGGCGGTGATCGGAGAAGCGTGACTCGCCCCTCACGTACCACATTTGCTTCATTCCCTTCCCTCTCCATAGTATCCTGTCACACCTGCCATGCATCCACATGTTCACACCTTAACTCATTAATTATTAAGATGTTAGAAATGCAATTTAAAGAGACAAATCCATCTTTTCCTATCCGCTTACAATGTTGAAAAAATTAACTATTTAACATGGTACCACAACATAGATCAAGAACTCAGAATACTTAATCCAAAAACTCAAGCAAGTGTATTCTAACAACAAAATGGCGACCACATATCACCGACTATGGAAGATTTAGAACCAAGTGGGCTGACTTCTAGTTATTAATAATTAAGGGTGGTCGGTTACTCCGGCGGTGACAAATTACTCTATTAGAGCTTTCAGCTAGAAGCCGTCCCAAACTACCTAACCGCGTATAATTAAACAAGAGAAAAGGAGTCAAAAGGATTGGACTGGTCTACCAAGTTGGCCAAGTCCACAACCAGATCTAGTGTGATTCCCCCTTCCTAAATAGATATACATATAAACCCAGCTCACATGGGATTAGCTGTACGTGATCATGGCCTTCTCTGGGGTCTTGCGGGCAACAATCTTAGACTAAACTTCATAGTTTTGACTACAACAACCACATCCAAATAGCTCCAAACAATAATATAACTGTACTGTGTTTGACTCCAACGGCTTGTCATTACTTCAGATATATTTGACTAAAGGAAGTGTTTAACAGCAAAGAACAAAGCTTTAGATAATTAGATATCATTGATAATATTATTCAGGAGTTGATATATATATATATATATATACTCACCAAGCAGGGGTTCGTCGCTTTTCTCTAGATTTATTAGCATGGTTAACTGCATAACTGTCCGAGTTCGTGAGGTATTTGTAGGTTGGAGGGAAATATATCCTCCCTTCCTCCCATCCTGCAAACACCCGTCCAGCTCTCTGTTCAATCCGTAGCTGCAAAGTATAGAAATAAATTCACTCCTTCCAATCAGCTCAAACCAGCTTTTGTGACAAAATATATCAATCCAAATTAATTTTAACAATTAATGTTTACCTGATCTTTCTCCAGCAATGACCGCCAGTCATTCCTCTTCAGCAACTCATTAGTATTGCCACAACTAGCACTTAGTCGATAGTTAAGATCCCCCAGCCATATGATCTTACTGCAAAATCCATAATTTTATGAATTCAGATCATTATATATATAAGACGCATGAATGCATACCTGCATGCAGCTTATATATACTTAAGACTCACTCGTGCTCTAAGATGGTGTCCGGCGAGAACGCCGTCGGCGAGCCAATATAGAACCTGTGAGACTGCGGGAAGCGAGTCCTCTTTAGTATCTCCGACACGTCGGAGTTCCTCCGCACCTCGTCCCCGTCCTTCTCCCCCGACGTCAGGTGCGTGCACACGAAACAAAACGTGGTCCGACGGAGCATCATGCTGATGGAGATTGATCCCTGCAAATCAAGGATTCCACACCGTCGGATCAATGGATTCTCATCCCATACGTAAGGGGGTATTTAGGGAAGAGATTTTTTAAATGCAACGGCCAACGGGACGGACCTTGTTTCCCATGTAGCCCATAATGCCCCTCCCGACGCACGAGACCTTGAGGCTCCGCACGTGCCGCATGAGCCCCGACCGGACCCACACGCACAGGAAGATCCCCACCATCTGCTTGCTCGCCGCCAGCGTGTACCCGTCTCCGCCGTCCGATCCGATCGGCAAAAGATCGGGCGCTTCCTCTTCCTCTTCCTCGCCCTCCCCGCCCAATTCATCGTCCTCGCCGTCCTCGTTGTCGTCGAGCGATAGGAGATCCGAGAAGCTAGTCCTGGCCCTCTGGGCCGGGTGCGGACCCGCCGCCTGCTCCGAGCCGGGCCTAGTGGGCATATTGAGTGGGTTCAGGGCTTGGCGGATTAGGCCCAGCCACATGGCAGCGGGGCCCTTGTCCTCTGCCCCTAGGACATTCCCTGCGTTCAACGGCACTATCTCCTGGAACCTGCCCCCGACTAAATACAATTACTACTCTACCCTTAAACCACATAACTAACATTTAAAAAAGTAAAGGGCCATTTTGGCCCTTTAATGGAAAAAAAACCGGCAGCGGATAGGACACGGTGGTCTCAGGCAGTCTGTCCCGGCGACGGACCCCAGTCTTCGGAGATATTTGGTTCGTTTTGGAAGGAACGATGGGGTGGTAGTATTTTGGGAATGGGAAAAGAAGGGCGCGGGAACAGAGTGGGAAGAATCTAAGGTTGGGGCTTGGGAGTTGGAACGACATACCCGAGAACATAGATGTCGGCGGGGGAGGGGGCGCTGAGGAGCCAGTCTCTAAGGTTGAGCCCCCCGTGCGGGGCTCGCCCTCCAACGTTCCATGTCCCCACGAACATCCTGGTTCCCCCACCATCGCCAAAACCATGAGAACAAGAGCAAGCTCTCATACTTAAAGGAGATATACTCGTCATGAGAGTGGTGGTACCTGAGGTTTTGGGAGGGTGGCGAGGGGATTGATGGCAGCGGGGTTGAGACGAAACGGGGAGGTTTGAGATTCTCGGAGCTCTCGACCAGCCACCCACTTCCTGGCACCGAGAACAAAGTTTTCAATTCCCTAAACGCCCCTAGTTCCATGGTGGTACTAGTACAGAGTTGCAGAGTTGCAGGTGGGCAGGTACTGTGAGAGTTTGGTAGTAGTGGTACCTGAGAGATCCCTTCTCATGTCCGAGCAGCTCTTCCTACGGGGCTGTCCCCGAGCTGTGCCACCTGAATTGCTGCAATCGGAGTGGAACTCCTCCGCCCCTGTTTTCATATTGAGCCACTTCCTCACCACCGTCTTGGGCCAAGAATAGTACTGTGAGAAAAACCAGTTTGAATGAGGAAACTACACCGAAACAAGATCGAAGTAAGCCGAATTTATGAGAAAGGTCTCACCTTTGGGATGCCACCGGGCTCTGTTCTCATGATCTCCAGAGAAGAAGAGAAGACCCTGTTGGAATACAGAGCAAAGGGGTTAAGTATTCCTAGGTATTAGACGTGACGAAGTGTTTATTAGCATATAAAAAGGAGAGTATGTCGACTGTGGAGAGGAAAAAGGCCCTTTTGCCAAATCCACCATTTGAACACTATATTAAAGCCGGAAAGGAGGAGTAATTAACTAGAGGAGAAGAGAAGGGGGAGAGGTTAATGGGGTCCCTTTCTCTTCGACTATGTTGGGTTCCAAGCTTTTGTGGAGCTTTTACAGCTCGACCCACAAAAGGAAAAGAAGAAGAAGACGAGGTGGTGGAATAAGAGAGGTTATAAAGCTTTATGAAATCAAATTGGGAGGAGTGGGCTGCAATAGAGAAAAAAAAGTTCTCACCTCTCCCCCCCTATATATGACGAGCTAAATGGAGCAGTACCACAAGATCAGGAGGAAATTAAGGAAGATGCGGCGAGACAACGTTGCATTACGAGCAAAAACAAATGCTATATTAGATCTCAGTTTTCCAGCATGGAAACCCTTCACGAGAAAAAAAACCCAGATTTAGAAGAAAAGAAGGAAGTTTTCCAGCAAACATTGCTCCCTCATAAAGCTCACGGGAAAAGAAGCTTTAGCAATCTAGATGCCCATTCCAACAACATTGCTTACCCTAACCTCCAATCCAAACAACCCATCAAACTAACCACTCGAAAAAATTCACAAATCGATCAGAAGAAATCTCTCAAAAAGAGTATAAACCCAAAGAAAAGCTATGATCTTTAAGCTCCCTTACCGGCCGCCTCCACTTAATATTGATCTCCAGAGGTATCTTTTCCACTCCTTTCTCCTCCTTTCTCGGATCCAGTAATGGAGATCAGAAGGCAAAGGCCTAGAGAACAGAGAGAGAGAGAGAGAGGAAGAGAGAGAGAGAGAAGGAGAGGGGCACCTATATTGTATCGATCAAGGGGAAGAGAGAGAGTGAACAGGGGTTCCGGTTGACGATTTTATAGGGAGAGAGGATGGTGTGTCTCTCTATGAGATGGTCACATCCCGGTGGGGTCGCGGAGGTCCTCTCATGTGACGGCCGCGCTCTCTGTCCCCCTACCTCCACCCCCACCTCCACCTCCACCACCTCTGCTTCTTCTTTTATTTTCTCATCTTAGTCAATGCCTCCGCAACTTATTGACCAAACTACCCCTCCTTTGTTGCTTAATTTTCTCTTAAATGCCATCTGATCAGAGTGGATTGGAATCAATGTCGGAGTACTGTGATACTACTGTACTGGGGATTGATTGTAGTATTTCGATAGCCATTGATTCGATGGGGCCGCATTAATGGGTCCTGTGGTTCGTGGTTTGTTGACCGTCGGATTTGTCGTCGGTGGCTACCGGAGTACGGCAGTGTCCGGTAGTAACAGTAGGGTTGTTCTCCGTTACAGTTATGATGATTTATTACTAGAATGAATTGGATTTATGAGATGAAGTTTGACTTCAATCCATAGCTTAATGATCTATTTAGGGCCTTTCACATTTGGATCTGATTCAAATAGAAACTCTGCAATTTAAATTTTAGTTAAAGCAAAAGCTAAAAACTACATAATCATATCAGACAACGACGCACGCAGCATTATCCGATAAAGTATCAACTCAATTTATGCAATGTCACACTACATGTTAGTTCATGATATCAGAGCAGCAGAAGTCTTGGATATGCAATGTCTTAATTCATGATATCAGAGTAGAAATCTTGGACTTCAATCTTATCACAGGCACTCTTTTAAGTTAACTTGAGCCAGGTGGGGTTTTGATGCTACGAATCAAGCAGGTTCTGTAGGAACTTTTCTAGTCCTTTCAAAAGAGACTTAAGTGAATCTGTCGGCCAAAAGCAGCTGATAGCTTGTTGAAGGGCTGCAATAATGATCTCTCCGGGAAGGTTCCTACTTCCTTCCATTAGAGCAGTTATTAACAACATTGTGATTAACTTTCATAACTAAATTTCGTACTTCGATATGTTATGACTATTAAAGCGGATTCATTCATTAAACTAATTAGATTCCACTATAGTGCCTATTATATATGACTAGTGAAAAGAAGAGGAAATAGGCAAAGTTGTACAGTTTATATATAGGAAAGGCTCTTTGTAATTATTGAGAAGATAGCAAAGCCTTGCATAAGAAAAACTCAATCTTAACAACCCTAATGAGTGCAATGATCAGTCCTTAATGAGTAATCATGAGAAGGTTTGATGAGTTTATTTTTTCAAGTGTTGGTAAAGATTATGAAAGGTACCTGGTGGTACCCTATCTTTAATTAGGAAAATTATGAGATCATGAAATTCATATGAATCCGGAATTTTATAGATGCTGATTGATGGTGTCTGAGTTGGAACTTAACCCTTAATTGTCACTAAAACCTGAGCCGATGAAAAAGAGTAAGGGCTTGTTTGGATTGAGAATAAGTATGTGTATACCTCATTTATGCATCCAAATATTTTATTCATAATCTTACATAACCACCTTTAATGTTTGCATAACTTTTACTTTATCTAACATTCAAACTTATCATATTCTTAATCCAAACGGGCCCTAAATGAAATCATTTGATTAAATCCTAACATTGGTCCTAAGAAGAAGAAAAAGAAAAGTTATATATGTACTCACTAAACATTGGTCTAAGCCATCTCAGTTATCAAAACCAAATTGTTTTATGGAATAATTGGCATTTAAGGCTTTGAGAAGGAAATATTTGCCCTTCCAGTGATTGTTCATATTCTTAGTGACTGTTCGTATTCCCAGTGGAAAGTAACTACATAATGGAAAGTAAGTTACTTTTCAGATTTAACCAATGGAAAGTAAGTTACTTTCCAGATTAAACCAATGGAAAAAAAACCAGTGGAAAGTAAGTTACTTTCCATATACAAGTTACTTTCCACTATTTTTACAATTGTACAAGTTATTTTCATATACAAGTTACTTTCCACTATGTACAAGTTACTTTTCACTATATAAGTTACTTTCCCGATTAAACCAATGGAAAGTAACAGGTGAGACAAGTTACTTTCCACTATGTAAGTTACTTTCCAGATTAAACCAATCGAAAGTAACAGGTGAGACAAGTTACTTTCCATTTTTTTTGTAAATGTGCAAGTTACTTTTCATTTTTTTATAAATACGCAAGTTACTTGCCACTATTTTTACAATTGTACAAGTTACTTTCCACTATGTACAAAGTTACTTTTC